>MU151342.1:0-37447 GCA_015584085.1 Macrolepiota fuliginosa MF-IS2
TTTCTAACACTTGATCATGGACTAACAAAGATCTACCCAGCCACGCCCCCAGTCCCTACTGCTGCTCCTGCCACTGCCCCCTCAACCCCCACACATGCCCCCACCATTCACCCCGCCCCTCTCTGGGAATCTGGAGACCTCTCCGCCATCTTTGGGTCATCGCTCATCATCCACACCCCCAGTCCCGAATTTTTGGGTGGGCCCACTGTTGAGGTGCTTGAGGAGGAAATTTTCAATTTCCTTCTTTGATTCATTATGACTTAGTATTGCCTATTCCATTGCCTCATAATCCTGTCACTCTCATACATTGCTCCATTTGCCATTCTTTACTAAAATATAACATTTTTAATCATGAACATGCTGCACCCATGTGAACTGAAGTTCCACTAGAAGAAGGTAATTAATTTCTTGTATTTAATTACATAAATTCGCTTTATACTGTCAATAAATTTTCTGCATTGCTAATTTCCCTTTCTCTCCTTTGGTGTGCCGTTTTGAATTTTCTGCGCGGCCAACTTCTTTTTTTTTGGCGCGCTATTTCATGTTTTCTGCGCGGCCAACTTCTCTTTTCGGCGCGCCAACTTGATGTAAAACAACGCGGGGTCA
Source organism: Macrolepiota fuliginosa MF-IS2 (assembly GCA_015584085.1). Classification (NCBI taxonomy): domain Eukaryota; kingdom Fungi; phylum Basidiomycota; class Agaricomycetes; order Agaricales; family Agaricaceae; genus Macrolepiota; species Macrolepiota fuliginosa. The sequence goes on from MU151342.1 coordinate 607, forward strand.
CAAAAAAAACGGCGCGGGGTCACAAAAAACGGCGCGGGGTCACAAAAAATGGCGCGGGGTCACAAAAAAATGGCGCGGGTGGACTTTATTTTTGTCCACGTTGGCGCTGCATACTTTTCAAGCACGTCAGGTCTTTGTTCCGACAAACTGGGCGAGATTCGCCGCCCTGAAAGTGTTTGTAGACTTGTAAAGGGAGCATCAGTCGGCGATTCAGAACTCAAAGTACATACACTTGTTTTAATGTCTATCTGAAAACGTTGTGACAACCCTCACGTGGATGGGTTTTTCTTGCTCGGAGGTGGCGACAACTCAATTGCTGTAGTATGGTGCGGCGGCTTCGAGTATTGTTCTTCGGTCTACTTCCATCTTGTGGTGTGACCGTCGAAGAAGACTCAGATAGCTATTCAGACTCATGGTCTTGGAATTTCCATGCGATGCATCACTATTGGTGAACACCATTCTCAGCTTCCATTCCGGCCTACGGCTCTTTTCGTTTACGCCCCCACCTCTTTCGGCAAGTCTTTCATCTCCGACAGCAGCGCGGGGAAAAGTCTATTTGATGGGAGAGATAAACACTTCCCTGAAGTGATTGCTCACCGTTTGCGCGGCTCACGATGAGGGCTTCATTTTCCCTACAATCAACTCGGCGATATGAAACATGGAGGCGGACGGATCCCCTGACATTAAGACTTGGAAATGTTGGAGAGCTCTGTGTCCAGCTGTGTAGGTATTAAGTGGCGCAACGACAATGACGAGGCCGCTCAACGTTAATTTAATTCGGTCAGTCCTGAATGGATCCCGACACCTATTCTCGAGTAAAGTTCTAAGTAGGTGTTGCATTGACAACAACAACGTGGCAGGCAGAAGTGTCACCTAGGTCATCGAGGGTTGCGAGGATGGGTATGACGTTGGAAAGGGCAGAGAGGACGGGGTGTTCGAGTTGTTGCCAGAGGACTCGGGGCTAGTATAGGGGAAGCCAGCGCCACCAGGTGCTGTGGCTCAATAATGCCGCTTCCCTCTAGCCAATGTCCTGTGTACGTGAAGACTATCACTTTGCACTCTTGTCTAGCTGCAGGGGTAGAATGACCCTCCGTTAGTGGCAGGTGTGGAGGATCGACAGGGCTGTCAGGCAGGAAGGGCACAGGTAGCACGATACGACTATTCTGACGTCATGTCATGAACACCAGAATACAACGAAAGTCAGAAAATATACCAGATTCCTATTGCAGTGGCGTAGCGCCTAGCATACGCCGAGTGACATAGAATAACCTGTGCGCCCAGGGAAGTAAAGGAGGATTAATAAGGAAGTAATTGAAAAGGGAGATAAACGTACAACACAACCGTAATCGTGGGTGGTTAACCAAGCGCCAGTTGTTATGCCTGGTGACAGGTAGCGTGTTCGCTTCTCCCTTCCATCGATCCCCAATCCACCTCCATTGTCTCTCCCTCGCGCGCTGCATCCATAGTCATGTCACTTGGGAAATCATCAAGGCGTGATCATGCCCCGTCTCCAGAACCCAGTATGCCTGCACCACACCCCATCGAGAGTTCATTCCACTTAACAAATGCCTGACAGATGTCCCTGGTGTCAACCAGTCTGCTGTCGGATCCAAGGACAGACGATCTATATACGCAAAAACTAAACGTTTATTCAAGGGACTGGTGAAATCAAAGGACACACCCCACCGGGGTGCTAGCACAGAGCGGCCCCTGCAGAACGTGGATCGACCACCGCAACCATCTCCGGCGGTGATAGAGTCGAATGGTACTGCTGATTTCCTCTCAGGTACCGGGACCGCCAGACATGGCCTACCTACAAAACTTCGTGAGTACACTACCACTCCTCTATGAGTGTATATTCCACCCACCAAGTATTCTCGCAGACGACGCACCTGCTGCTGAGCCAGGAATGGGTGTAGATTGGCAAGAAGAGTCCAGGCATGCACAATTCGGTAGTTCAAGATCACAATCTAGAAGGGTGCAGTCAAACACAGAGCCTTGTGGGGATAGGCGCACGGCCAACGCTGAAGGACCACCTAGGCCATCGGGGACTGTGATAGAGTCAAGTGCTGGTATCTTCACGAACGCTAGCAATACAGTGATGAACCAGCCAACATTAATCGACAAGTCTTGCGTCATTCGCATCAAAAGCACCCTGATTCAAGGGAAAACTGGTATGCAGGTCATGGTCAACATAGGGTGCAGTAAAACCTGACCTACTTATTAAGTCCTTGACGTGCTCTATGAAGAAATGACACCAGGCGCCGACCTCGACTCCGCTGCTCGGTGGCCGCAACCCTCATGCTACCCTGGAACTCGCATCAAACTTACGACTAAAATCCAAACCTGGTTCCTCAGCGATCGTCGCGAACGGGAATTTCTATGGTTAAATGGACCCGCTGGTGTTGGCAAATCCGCTGTTGCCCAGACCGTTTCCGAGTTTGCTCTTGAGAGTGACATCCTTGGCGCCGTCTATTTCTTCTCCAGGCCCAATAAGCGATACAAATATGCCGAAGTCTTCATCACCCTCGCGTATCAGCTTGCTGTTCGCTTCCCTGGATATCAGGCTGCTGTGGGCGTGAAGCTCGCTGCGGAACCTGACCTCCTGACGAAAACACCACGCATCCAGTTCAGGAAGTTGATCGTAGAACCTCTCCTGTCATTACCACACGAGCGGAAGCGCATTATTGTCCTAGATGGCTTGGATGAATGTGACGATGAAGGCAACCAGTTAGAGATCATTGAACTCATCAACGACCTCCTCCGTTCCAACACCTCTCTCCCTGTCATCTGGATGATATGTAGCCGACCAGAGTCGCACCTCAAGCGGATCTTCGCTCGACCTGATTACACCATCCGATGCTGGCGAGAGTTTCTGCCGATTGACTCAGAGGAATCACGGAACGATACAGAGATTTTCATTCGTGGGCGGTTCAAGGAGATTCACGAGCGGTATGGAGAATGTGTCGAAGAAGAGGCTGATGGCTCCTGGCCACCCGAAGCCACTACACAGCAGATTGTTGAGAAGACATCAGGATTGTTTGTGCTTGCCGACACCATCCTTAAACATATCGAGGATTTTAAAGCTCGCGATCCGGATCAACGCCTTGGCGAGGTTCTTGCACTCCTTGAGTATTCACATGTCACTGGTTCACGAAACCCCATGCATGACCTTGACTTGTTCTACTCAAGTATCCTTTCCTCCATCCCTGATGTTTATTGGTCTATTGCTCGCCAGATCCTCATAGCCTCAACCTTTTGCACTCCTTTCGGCCATCAACTGGCCGTCCAGCCGATATGCAACTTATTGGGTATAACTCGCGCCAAATTTTATACTGCCATGCGCGAGCTCCATTCTGTTATCTATATCCCTGAGTGCAGTGCTGCCGCTGAAGGACGCCTGCACTTCTTTCATGCAACCTTCCTCGACTACTTGACCAGTCGGAATCGTGCTGGGCGTTTCTTCATTGGAACGCTTGTAACAGATCACAACATCACCGTAGCTGCTGGGCTGCAAGATTTCTTATTATCTGGGCTGCAACACCTTAGTACCACCAAAGTACTTTCGTTGATCGAAGAGCATACAGAAGTAGAGGGCAATGAGGAGGTCTCTAACTCACTAAAAACAGCACTCAGCTGGCCCTCCCAGGATACTCCTGCCAACTGGGCACTTGCGCGAGCAGCAGTAATCGACTTTCGTGCATTCATCTTCCCACTCCTATCCATGTTCTTGGTGCACTCTGAACCCGATGATGACTTATTGAACATGCTTCGCAACTTCGACTTCAATGCCCTCCCCTTCACAATGGTGGGCACCTACGAGAGACTGCGTTTCTCTCTGGGTCACTTGAATAAATTGGTAATCTCTATTCTCCACCATTTGATCACATTCTCATGCACACGCAACAGCGACCATCTTCTCTGGTTCGGACCCACGGTGTGTCGGAATTGGACCAAATACTTCTTTCGAAAGTAGCAGAGCTGCACCCCAGTATCAAACCTTTTGTGAGTCGGAATTATTACCTGTACCATTTATCTGATGTTGTTGTGCTCCTCCATAGGATTTCGATAGCCCTTGTGGAGATGGGTTCTTCTTGCTTGGACATGACACCAATTCAATCGCTGCAATCCTAGATTCGACCCGCGGTTTGCGGTATGTTTCCTGGAAAACGCCGCGCCAGGTGTGGCCCGTTCTTCAACACACTTCCATTTCATGAGGTGATAGTCGATGAGGCCTGAGGCCTGAGGATCCGGATGGCTATTCAGACTAGTGATCTCCGTGTCATATATACACTACTAGTGAACTCTATTTTCCCATTCTTGCTCACGACCCCCAAACTTTCGTTCACTTCCTCTGCTTCTTGGTTTCGGTTTTCTATCTTTGGTTGTAACTCAATACGTGCGTACAGGACTCCGGAATACCCGCATATCGTTCAAACAGCCCACGATTAGTGCCTTAGTTCCTCTGCTATTATAGGTTGATGTTATATAGTCGGAAATGGATATACCCCCTAACGTTGGCATTATTGTGTCCGTGCCCGATGGTATGAGTATTACGCCTTAAGGGATGGGCGAATAAACATGTGGGACGCAGTATTCCGTGGGACGCAGGCCGGGAGGGAGGGAATAGATTGTAGTCTCAACTGAGTACATTAATCTTGTTCTTCGTTGTTGAAAGTTTGGAACTATAAAGGACGGGGAACGTTAGTGGGAGGTGCTAGATCCGTATGACGGGGTTTCGAAAGACACGCCGATCAGCATGGATGGGTCCAAGAACGCCGACAACAACATACAGCCGTGAGCGCCGGCATGAGGTGGCTGGTCCAAAAATATTAATATACGTACCAAATACAGATAGCTCTGGCACTCAAAAAGACCCCCTTCCGAATGAGCCTTGTATTTTTCGAAGTGATCGGCACGAAATGTGAGATTCAAAATTTCGAGTAGAGTTACTTAACACGCTGACCGCCAATGGATGGGTCAGGCTGAGGAATATCGGAATTTGGGATCTTCATACTCTCGGGGTACTTGGAAGTAACAGTTGAGTACAAAGTACCTGAGTTGGACGCCGCTTCTGGGGTTCGTATCTTCATATGGATGCTTTACTGTTTACAATTATACTGCACAACTTAACGGAAGGCTACAGGATAAGGTACCCTCGGTATGTCCGAGTCTCCACCTATAGAAGAGTTAAAACCATAACAAGGGAAAGTAGGATTATAGATAGTTGCGAGAAACGGAGTCCCAGTGCTTGAGACGAGTTGGGTCGAATACTATTCCCATTGGGACCAGAGCTGGACCCATCACTGGAGATGGATTGATTCGCCATGATTTGGTTAAACATCTGGAATGCAGCTTGGCCCACAGCGAGGCTTCCAAACTAGAGCAGGACATGTAAGAAAGGTGAAGCAAGAAGGACCGCTGTACTCACTGAGTACGCTGGGACTTCGTGTCCAGCGCCGAAAATTCGAAGATACGAGAACGTGCCGGCGTTCTTGTACAGGCCTGCCGCTTGCCCAGAAACAGTAAAAGTCTGGAAATCGCTTTGTCCCCGGTAATCATCGGAGAAACGGGTGATGAGAGAATCAGCCTAAATATCGGAGCCGTCAGTAGCGCATCGCGGCAATCTGGTTAAGCCATCCCCACCATCAACTCAACACCTTTGTAATTCACAATAAAATCCTAGAAGACATGTATTCAAACAACCGAAAAGAGGGTATCACAGGATGACGCACAGCATCTCCATCGTAGAGGAGGGTTCGCACACCAGTATTGATGACAGTTTCTAGGTCGGGGACGGAATCTCTCATCCAATCACCTAAAAAAAAACTCAGATCCAATTCCTGCAGTGGACCAGAAAATTAGGAACGCACCTGTCAACGCAAAATTCTCGTAGATCGTGTCACTGGACATTGTCCAATTGACATCAGCACCGATAGTGGATGCAATGGAATCCAAATATATTGTTGGATCGCGAGGGTATGGGTCAGTAGGTGGATTAGGGGTATAATAGGGCTGGAAGCGATATCAATTAGTACAGCGTCGAGCGCAGAAAAGGTGAATTATTCTACATTAATGTTTTGAACGAGGGTCCCGACGACGTTCTGGTTGCAGAAATCTTGTGCGTCAGAACATGTAGCGTCTGTTCCATTATTATAACAGGAAGAAATCTAGGAGCACCAAGGTCAGCTGAGCACGTTGAAAGTTGACCAAGACGCACCCTGGCTTTACAGCCATCAGAGCGTGTCCAAGAGTCATTAGCGGAGGTAAGATTCTTCGAGTCGAATGTGCGGTATGTATTGTTAGCTGCATAGTCTATGATGCCTTGATATTGGGGCAGAGGGCCCTGTTGGTTAAATTAAATACCGGAAGCGTGGCCCAACCCGAAGATGACCGACCGTTAAACCGTTTCCAATACCCAAAAACTTAAGATTTAACGTGGTGCCTGACACCTGACCAGAAGCAATAGCTGCATTCTGGGACAAGAAATACCTGTCGGGGTCTCTGTCAGTGTCTTGGCGACGACAAAAAAGCTAACTCACTTTGCGAACGCCGGACCATAGTGACCACCATAACTAAAGCCCGCGAGGATCAGTTTTAGTGAAGAAACGACGGAGAAGTAACATACGACTCTGTCCAGATAGCCAGATCGCGGTTCTTGTACTGCGAGAACTTTGAATCCGAAAGCCATATTTGTATGAATGTCCAGATATCATGAGCGGCATCAACCGAAGTTCCGATGACACGGTTTCCAGTCGAATAACCGACCCCAGCCGGCTGGTCAATGTACAATATATTCGCCTGTTCGTTCCACGAGTAAGGATTCAAGGATACTGTGTCGGTATTGTTGTTGATACGGCAGGGCCCATGTTCTTGTACCAAGCCTATCATACTTGAGCTTCCAGGCTGTTAAGAGCGGTTAATGTCTGCGCGCATGTTCGAATCGTGGCGAATATTTACTCCTCCATTAAACCAGAGCGCAAGGGGTGCAGTATTAGGGTTGTTACGGGCAGCAAAGAACCAGAACCTGTTCATAGCTCAGCATCTAAGGACTGATACGGGTATCATCAAATCTGTCGCTTACCAGATACTCCCATCCTCGCTAATATCTGCATAACCTGATGCTTGATATACGCCTTTCGTTGTCTCTTTTGGAGTGGAGAGGGGTAGTGGATAAGTAACGATGCGACTAATGAGCGCAAGCGCGCGCCAGCGGCCACTCACCACAGACCCCAGAATTCTCCACCACGCCTCGTAATTGATTAGGAACGCGTTGTATATTGGGGCCAGTAGAGTCCATAGCTGCGAGGATCTTCGAAGTAGAGGACCGCCCACTAGGACCACTACCGACTCCACCTAGGGTACCATCCTTCATAGGTATCTCACCAGCTTGTGCTTGTATGGTGAAGATTGACGTTGTCAGAGCCAACACATGACCGAGTTTCATGCTGGACTCAAAACTTAAGCTTGGGAGAAAAATTAGCGGGGTAAAGAACGAATCAACTTCTCGTCACGTCATAAACTTAGACTGGTTGTGATGCGTGTGATGGACGACTGTGTGAGTTAGGCTGTGTGTTGCCGGCCCAAAACGATAGGGAAATGTCGTAATTATTTGACAATCATCTTGATGCCAACAGTCAGATGTAGTGGCGCCCCTGAATCTCTGAAGACCAAAACAATCAATAAACGACGATGAGGGAATGAGTACAGGATCGTTAGGACATACAGTTATGGAACTACTATACAACAATGGAGCCAATGTTCCTATGTATGATAGAGGAACAAATGGCCCAGCGCCATCGAGGTACTATAAAAGCTAGTAGTCACGAAACACAAGACTGAAACAGTCAGAGGATGGTGAGATAAATGAGGCGACAAATGGGGCTGATACAGTGTAGCTGCTTGGAATAGCACGGATGTGACTATCCTGGGATGGTCACCAGGCACGATTTGAAACCACATCGTGGGTAGTACAACCTCAACGAGGGGGGCTTAGGAGGGCTGAGGTCGGGCCATCGGGAATAATGCCGAAAATCTATACATACATTGTGCTCCTGGACATTTGTCGTGCTGGGTCCGACGAATCGACAGTCCAACACTCAATCCCAGGTGGAATCATTGAAGTTGATATCTATCTCAATCTGAAGAATTAATTCAGTATGGCAAGACCAAACGTTATCATATGGACACGCACCGAGGCCAACTCTTTCTCAATCTCGACCGCCAAAATCTCCGAAAAAGTCTCCAAATCCCCAGCCGCTCTTGGCCCACACGTCGAACAACAACGTTGGGCGTTCGAGACCGCTCTCTCTCTCAAATCAAATTTCTTCGCGGAGACCCCCCATGGCCGTTGCTGGAGCTCGACCGCCACATCCTGAACCCACTGCACAAACCACCTTCGAGACTCGGGATAACCTGTATCCCTCCTCGCACGTACCCCCGTCCCAGGACACTTTTGACAAGTGACCCAGACCCACTCATCATCAAATTCAGCCAGAGCGGGCTGCATCTTGACCCGGGAAGCAGCAACCTCGCCGCATACCCGGTGATACTGCTGCAACCGATGATACGCAGCAGCAGTAATATGGGTAAGCTCCTCAAAGTAAGAAGAGCTCATCATCGGCTGACGGAGAGTATACCGCGCCGCTATTTTGGCCTCCGGTACCCATCCGAACCGACACGCAATAGCGAACACTCTCAAGGGTTGCGACTCCACAAAACGGGGCTCCACCAACGTCTTTTTCGCAAAATTTTTTACTCCGTCCATTTCGAATTTGAAAGCTGCCTGCGCGATCGACTGTAACTCCTGTAAAGATGACAATCGGGGGATATCCAGCAGCGCGATGGGATAGCAAAACTTCAGCAAAAGATGAAGCGTCCGTTTATCCTCCGACATCTGAACGACAGGTACACCATCTTCATACTCTTCGGCGTAAATGGGTGAATTCGGTTGAGGAAGGGTGAAGATCATGGCAAAAAAGGGGGATGCCAAGGATAGGAATAGCTTGAAGACTCGGAAGTCAACAGGCTCCTTGTCCGAAGAACGGAGAATGACATCGGCGTCCGGGTGGTCGAAGGGCTCTGGCGCCATTATGGTGAGTCTGGGCGTCCTTGAAGGTGTGGACATCGTCGAAAATGAAGAGCAGCATCTTGACGTGGGATGTAGACTAAGCGCTTAGGTGGGGCATCAGGCCTCGAGGCGGCGTCCATCACAGTATCTGCTGTTTATGGAATCGAGAACATACACAGGCCCGGACGCCCATATTAGAACCCAATAGAAGCCTCATGGGCGATTGTAGAGTCAAGAATGAGGCATAGTATAATGCAGATAATCGAAGCCAATAACAGCCACTGGTATGTTACATTGGAGATAATGCCCGAAACCCTGACAATGTACAAAATAAATATGCTCTAGGCTGTTCAGTAAACGTACAATAGTAATGAAAAAAATGTTCGAGACAAGCCAAGACAGAAACATTGCAAGAACGCTATCATTGATTCATGCCCCCGTCTTTATCTGAGCGCCAACAGATCAACAGACTCGTTTGATGGGTCGGTCTCGGCTCTCCGTGCGATTTTTGTCGGAGGGTGATTTGTGGCGCTGTAATCATCATGATCGTCCCCTGTCCGCAGTCGTTTCCGAGGCCGCTCAGTAATCGTTATGTGCGACCCGCACGTCAGAGACGGGAGGGGCGCTGACGAGTCCATTTTGGCAGAGAGCGATGCGGAACTAGACGGCGAGGGGATGTGATGGGTTGATCCGAGCCCCTGGGTGGGTGTAGCCGCTGTCACGGCTCGTAGGAGTGCTCTGAATAGATAATGGTTTAGTACATACGAATGGTTACGCAGCTTGACAAATGACTTACTGTTGCCGCTGGAAGTCCTGATTTAGTCTCAGGAAATTGTTCTGGATCATGTCCCGCTGCCGAGCAACGTGGAGAACTTGGTCCTTGGCTGTTCGAGATAATTCCAAAAGTCCGAGGGTTGCCGCTGAATGGACTTCCGCTCGCTTGCGCCACATAAAACAGTTATGGCGCAGTGCATCGTTTTCGGCGCGCAGTCTAGCGACCTCGATTGCTAAGCCGCTCGATGATTCAGAGGTTGAGGGTCCGGGCGTTTCGGATTTTGCTGACGGGAGGTCGATATATACTTTACGAATGCTGGGTGTGAGGTAAGGTCGAAGCTGAGGAGGCACAGCTGACAAGTTGAGAGGCGCTAAAGCACGAAATGAGTAAAGCGTAGACCCCGACAGCAATTACTAAACTGACCTAGGTGGTACTGCGAACGACATGTTGGGCATGTATGTAGTGTGGAGTAAGGTTGGATTGCTTGAACTGCTCTCTTGAGGCAATCTTGACAAAATACGTGTCCTGGTCGTAAGGTCAATTCCTCAACCGAAGTGAGATAAGCGATCAACGTACCACAGGGTAACGACACCGGCGAGCTTAAATCCTCTAGGCAGATATAGCAGGACATCGTCGAGTAACAAAGAGGCAGGGGGGGATTGCAAGATATGTGGACGATCACAAAACAGAGGACTGAGGATGCTGGCAGGTTTTATGGGTCGCTATATAATTAAGGAGCCCGGTTAGAGATTTGTCAAGGCCCTGATCATGGGCTACGGTTGTTCAGGATTCCTAATGCACATTCTGGCACAAGGCTGGAAACCACGCCAGCGGCATAAGCGAACCACACCGGAATAATCCAGTCCGAATACACTTCGACGAGTAAGATCTTGACAACAATGATCCTAGGCTCATCTGCGAACGCGGCAGGGTCGAGTGCATCGGAGGCTCACAAAGCCCGTGCTGGACCCATTACAGATGCTTCCAGATCCGGAAGTGATGGGGTAATTTTAGGTATGTTGAGAACACTCGTTTATCGGTTGCGGCTAGGAGTCTCGAGTGGGGTCGACCGTCGAGAGTTTGGCATCACGAAATCCGCTTAAGATTTGTCACAGGGATGAGATTGGGTTGAACTAGGCACATGGACGATGAATAAGGCGGACTATATCTAGAACTCACCAGTTTACCCCCCGCCTCCCGCCTCCCCGGAACACCGTTTCTTAGTGTGCGTGGCTAATAAGATTTGCTAGGTCAGATCCGCGATCGTGGAAAGATTCCTGGACTGACCTAATCCGGTAATCATGACGCGGAGTAGTTCTGCGACCGACGGTGTGTGAGGGGGCGGAAGCTGAGAGGCCTGCCGTGCATGGTCGTGAGGCAGCACGAGCTGGTTTGTGATTCAAGCTCCCATCCCGTTTCATCATTGGCTAACGGCGTTAGAAGAACTATGAATATTTATTGGACTGGCCAGCGATCCTCTTCAGGTGACATACTACAACGGGTGTCAATTGAATTTGAAAGACATTGAGAGGGTCGGTAATTGGTTCAAGGATGACGCTGGCCCGAAAGAACCGTGGTTGCTCTCGCACCCGCGGACGTCAGCTGCGAAGTCATCATCCAACGGAAAGAAGATTCACAAACGCATGACAATGGCATGGCATGGTGGAAACGGTAAGCATTGAGATATTACGGCGCCTGCGAGGATGTGGGTATGTGAAGGTGTTCATTGATTCAAGCCAAGATCAAATCGGACTTGGGCATGGCGTGTGACTCATTTCAAATTCGCGTGAATAATAATCACGTGTCCTTGCTCCGGCAGTTTGCGTGATGGATTATGCAGCACTGGAAATAAGGTTTCAGCCACCGCCGGCGCGACGGTTCCAAACAGGGAGGTGCATACTCATCGCAAGGTAAGCACCACCAACGCCGACAAAATGGTGAGCAGACATGATTTATGCCAGTCCTTGACCCGATAATTATGTCGTATCTAGGCCACAACGACACCATCCAACCCCATGAGGGAACCCCGTATCGACAAGCTCGTGATCAGTATGTTGGGCGATCGCAATGAACTACCTCAGAATGCACGGCTGATCTGCTCTCGACAGACATCTCCGTTGGCGAATCTGGTGATCGTCTGACTCGTGCCTCCAAGGTGCTGGAACAGCTCACCGGTCAAACCCCCGTCACCTCGAAAGCCCGCTACACCGTCCGAACATTCGGTATCCGTCGTAACGAAAAGATTGCCGTCCATGTCACCATTCGTGGCCCCAAGGCTGAGGAAATTCTGGAGCGCGGATTGAAGGTGAAGGAGTACGAGCTGCGACGCAAGAACTTCTCGGACACTGGAAACTTCGGCTTCGGCATCCAGGAACACATCGATTTGGGTGCCCGCTATGACCCCAACATCGGTATCTTCGGTATGGACTTCTACGTCGTCATGGGCCGACCAGGAGACCGGGTGACACGGAGGAAGGCGAAGAAGGCCCGTGTTGGTTTCACTCACCGCATCAAGAAGGAGGATACGATGGGATGGTTCAAGCAGCGCTTCGATGGTATCATTCTCGTGCGTTGCCTGCTCCTTGCAACATGCTCTACCCCCCTGACCACCCAGAACAGAAATAAACATCCAAAACCCGCCCATCACCTTACCTTGCGTCACTCATGCTTTCCTATGACATTTTATACTCTATGCATGTGTTACGTATGCACCATGAACGCAGCTCCTTTAACTCTCAGTATTCGCATGGGGAATTCGCAGAGATTTTTTTGCCAACCAGTGGTATGTTATCACCACAACGATATACGTCCGGGTTTCTCGCACAAAATATTACAATATCCTACAAGTGTTCTCTAAGACTGCAACCCGGCTAGGGGCTCAAAATGGCTGGCCAACTCGAATGGTGGACTTCGGTCCTACGTGTACCGCGATTGTAGGCCGACCCTTTGCATCCAAGTTCAGAGGAAATTTCGGGTTGGCCTTTGAACCCGACGGTTGAGGCTTTTTTAGAACACTGTTCACCTTCTTGTTGGCGATGTTCCAAGCAGAGCCAAAACCTGGACGTGGCATGCCTTCGAATTCGAAGTTGCCGACGTCAACCCATCCTTCCTCTTTTGAGTGAACACGCAGAGAGGATAGGCCTGAGGAATGAGTACTCGACAAAGGACCAGTCGCAGTAAGTGGAAGATCGTGATCGAGGTCCTGAGGAATATCAATTTAAACGGTTCTCTACCAGAAATGAGGGCGCACCATCAGAGAACTTTGCTCTTCCACCATATTTTCCTTCTCCTGGAGCTTTATGGCGAGCTCATCCACTTCTTTCTTGAGGGTCTTGAGCTTTTTAGATTTCGCAGCATCCTGTACACAAAACGTCATGAATAGATTCTGCTACAGCACAGTTAATGAAAACATACCGAAGATTTGAACCGACCAATTGAATCCATCGCTCGCCTGTGCTCATCTTCCTTCGTAGCCAAATTCTTCCTAGCATCTGACAGATTGCTTTGTAGCTCCTCTGCCTTTACACGCAGCGTCCCCGCTGACTCTAAAGCTTGCAAGTAATTGATCTGGAGAGTCTCATTCGACTTGCGGAGACTGCTCGTCTCCTTCTCTAGTGACTCTAGCCGGTGTCGTTTTGTCGCAAGATCGAGGGAGTCATTGCGCTGATTTTCCTCAAGTTCCTGTATCCTCCTCCTGCCCAGATCTAGTTCCTCAAATAAGGGTATGATTCGCTGTGCAAAATCCTCGATAGCTTTGCGCAGTCGATCCTGAGGGTGAACCAACTATGAGATCGTTGATAGACACACAAAGTCAAGCGCACGCACTGCGTTGGCCTCCTCGATATTCTCGGCGGCCTTGGTGAGTTTAGTGTGTGCGCGCTTGACGCTGATTGTTTTGCAGGTTTCGTTCATCCGGTTTATCCCATCTATGACATATTCGATGGAGGATCCACTGGGGTCGACGATGACGGGGTGGAAGACGAGTTGGTTTGCGTCGTTTTTGAACCATGGTTTTCTGCAGAGGGGACATGGCGTTTTGCGTCGTTCGCCTCGTGAGTAAAGGTCGTGTATGCAACTTTTGCAGAAACAGTGTCCTGTAGACTCGGTTAAGTTGTAGTTCGTGTAATAAGCCCGTGAGCAGGATGTACCACAGGGGAATACTCGGAAAGCTTCTATTTCAAGTTTTTCGTCGAGACATATTTTGCATTCCCCTCGTACGGAGAATGAAGCGGCCATGGATGAATGGGAACTAGCTGCATAGACCGTGCTTGAGGCGAGGTGCCTGCAGGGTTGACGCGTGTTTATTGGCGTCCACGGGTCGCGTAGTCTGGTCACGTGGTCAATCATGAGGAGGGACGTCATCGCAATCGACTCATCGGCTTGGTCCTCCCACCGAGCTCTGGCATGCAGGCTTAGAGTTTCAACTAGAAGCTAGTCCAGGGATCCTGCGTTCCAGGGTACTTGGTTGTCTCTAATGATGTTCGAGATAATGACTTATGCTCCATACGGATTACAGTAATACTATAATTAAACATTATATTAACGGTCGTTCTCTGGCTCATTCTCACCGACCCCCGGCGAAGAATCGAACACCCTCGCCATCTGCTATACTGATCGTCTGTGCTTTTCCGCTTTTAGATAGAATGGATATAGCTTTCTTTAGGAGGAGTACTGGAATGCCAGATAATGGAGACTCCAGGGGAGGGTCTGTGATATCGTAGAATGTCAAGATCGTGTTGAGTTGACCAGTATCAGCAGCCTGGCGGAGTGCTTGTCAGAAGGGCATAGAATATCCGATGTAAGGGCCTACCCAACGATGGAGGACGTCTGCCCACTCCTCTGGTAATCGCCAGTATACTAGGGCGGATCTCGTCTGCTTGGGTGACTCGTACGCAGCGACATTGCGTTGTACCATCGCAGCAAGTATTGTTGACAAGTGTGATGGTGGCATCCTATCTACTCGCGAGAGATAAATATCAGATCATATCAGATGTAGGAGAGTAAGACGTACGTCTTATCCGTTCATTTCTCAGAATCTCATCCCACTCGCTTCCAGCCGTCTCCGCGTCTTCAACTCGGAGGATGAAGAGTCTACGGTATCTTGCATATGCCAGTATGAGGTTTATCCAATGATCGGTGACAGCCGATTGGGAGACAGGGTTGGGTTGCTGGCTGAGAGGGCACGCGAGTGAGATGGGTCAGGTCGGACTGGAGCACATTTCACTGACGTGAAGAATGGGGGTGCAGAATGAATTGAAGGTAATAGAAACCCTGCAGGAATTTTATATTCATTGGCCTCATTATTTATGGACAACGATACGAACCAGAGGGTGTCTTGTGTGTTGTGAGTGTTGTGAGGGCCATGCAGGAGTAACAAGTATGAGAGTCGACATCATAGATCAGAGTGTTTTGTCACACATCAACACATCACTAATGATTTTCACAACTTGACCAAAGTCCGAATTATATTCCGAGTCGATCAACAGCTGCCGCTGCTTCTCGACACTTCGTGGCCGCTGTATTTCCAGCAGCATTCCAAACATGTTCAGTCACCTGCATCTCGCCTCACATGATTGTTGCTTAGATGGCGCTTCTCCTCTCACCATTTGCTACCCGTGTTTTCCGTCGCGGTCCGTCCATCGACTGTCAGAACATAAGCGCAGAGACCGCGTGTGGCAGAATTTCACCGAATGAGAAGCAGGACACGCATATAAGCACAGTATGCGCCATGGCTCCAGGAACATTCTCACAGAAAGATGTTTTCATTTCTGTTGACTATCGCATTGCTGGCATTCTCTCATGTCGCTGCGAATCTCGTACCGAGGAACTCAACTGGCCTTACGAACGCCGTAACCTGGGATCCTCATTCACTTTCTATCCAGGGACAACGCGTTTTCATTCTTTCTGCGGAATTTCATCCATGGCGATTGCCCGGGAGCCCGGACCTATGGGCAGATATTTTCCAGAAAATCAAAGCTAACGGGTTTAACACTGTATCGTTTTATGTTAACTGGGCCGTGCATTTCCCAACCCCGACTACTAATAACGGACAAGGCGACTTTCAGCAGGGGACCTACCGGGATATACAACGCTTTATCGATGAAGCAAAGAAGGCGGGGCTATGGATGGTTGCAAGGTAAGGTCTTTCCTGTACTGTTGTCGCGAGCTCTAACCTCATTTTCGTGGTAGACCTGGACCATATATCAGTGAGTTATTTGAGGCACCGGAACAAGGCCTAGCCTTATAACTCTCGCTTAGATGGTGAAACGACGGGTGGCGGTTTCCCTGGTTGGGTTGGTAATGTTGCTGGTAGTCTAAGGACCAATAACCCAAGTTACCAACAAGGTATGAGACTCAATAGGTGACCCTCGTGGCGGCCCTGACAAACAGATAGCTTGGACGCCTTATATGACCGCAATCGCCAAAATCATCGCAAAGAATCAAATCACAAACGGTGGACCTAGTATGTTCTATCACCTCAACGATGCTGGAGGGAAAATCTGACGTACATACCAGTCATCCTCGTTCAAGCTGAGAACGAGTTTAGCGCTAGCGCTAGCAATAACATATACATGCAGGCAATAATTGACCTATATCACGCCAATGGAATTGTCGTTCGTGAGTAATCTCGGTAATTATACTGTACCTCGGCTCTAATTTACTCCTGAAGCCATCATACACAATGACCAACATGCCGGTCAAGCAGGAAACTTCTCGCCTGATAAGCCTGGGACACATGTTGACATCTGCTGGTTTGTTCATTCCCCTCATAAGGCGACGACGATTATTTTAATTGTGGCACCTTCAGCGGTGATTCATATCCACAAGGGTCAAACAGCTGGGCACAAGTTCAGGCAATCTACTATTCCGCACACAAAGCAGTCGCACCGAGCAATCCCCTCTGTTTAGCCGAAGTCAGTACCTCTGGTGTCCCCTTCATGAGAATATTTGCTGATGACGATATAGTTTGGTGGTGGATTTTTACTCAGCTGGGGCTCAGTCGCAACTCGCGCAGGTACCGGATACGAGAAATTCTGTAAGTATTATTCAGCCTCTAGATTAGGGCTTTCATGACGCTATCCTAGCGGGAGACCTTACGAATGCTGATTACGGTAACACAAACTTAACTGTCAGTGATGCTGCCATCTGATAAAGACTAGAAAATGTCTTCTACAAGGAAAACTAGTACGTTTTTACATTCATTCCTGTTGGTATATTGACGGTGAGAAGTGCCCAGACAGCGACTATCCTAAGTCTGCAACCTTCTTGACTCAGTATTCTGCTTCTAACTAGTAGAACTCACGTTACAGACATTTACAGTATGTGTCTCCCCGCATTCGGTGGTTAATACCTCCTGAAGTCTCCTCCCAGTGCTCTTCGGAGGAACAAATTGGGGCCAGACTCTTGAACCCACTGTCTATTCCTCCTACGACTATGGAGGCGGTATCAATGAGAATAGGGTTGCAACACCAAAGATGAACGAAATGAGATTACAAGGCCTCTTCCTTCGGGTATCCCGCGATTTGCTCGGTGCGGACCTCATTGCGAATGGAACAAATTACACGACTTCATCTCTTATTCATACCGCGGAGCTGCGCAACTCTATTACCGGGGCTGGTTTTTATTTCGTCCGGCATGATTCTTCTCCGTGAGTGCCCAAGCGATAATTCTGTATGGAATGGTAATTTAGATGCTGTTGTAGGTCAACTGCTTTGACGACTACTCAATTGACTATTCGTACATCTGCTGGAACATTACTTGTCCCTAAAACGGGAGCGATTACTCTGAACGGACGGGAGGCCAAATTCCTGGTCACGGATTATGTCTTTGGTCAGACCCAAACGAAAATCTTGTATTCGACTGCTGAGTAATGGCTCATCTGCTCAATATCAACTTGTCGCTCATGGTTCATTCTAATATAGGATCATGACCTGGACAACGTATGTCGCATATATAAACGGGGTCTTGTTACTGACACCCTCCCATCAGCATCGACAATATTGACTACATCTTAATATACGCCCAGAAGGGTCAAACAGGAGAAACGGCGTTCATGTTCTCCTCTGCGCCAACGGTATCGGCACCACAGAACATCTCGTCCAGTTTCGCGGGTGGTTTGTTGACACTCGGCTATACCTTGAGCGGAATTCAGTCCGTGTCTATTGCCTCCGGAAACAACAAGATCAATCTCTTGATCATGGACAAAGCAACCGCCAATACGTGGCATGCACCGGTCATTACCCAAAGCGGAACGTTTGGAAACTTTTTCTCTGTCGGAACTAACACAACGGTCCTTGTAGGGGGTCCGTATATTACTAGGAACGCAAGCATTAGCGGAAGTACATTGTCCCTGGTGAGTTGACACCGAAACACGGACTTTTCATAACATTGCTGAGGCGTCATCTCAAGTTCGGCGATCTGAATGGTACGACAACGGTTGAGTTCATTGCGCCTGCTTCGGTGACTGCTCTGAGCTGGAACGGAGCCACTCAAAGCCTAACCCGATCGTCTCGTGGAACATTAACTGCGATCATTAACGGAGCAAGCTCTCTGGCGCTGCCAACATTGCAAAACTGGAAGGTTATGGGGAGGTGTGTAGTCAGGCCTCGTCATTACCGAGCCCCCCTTCTAATCCTAACTAGTCTGCCCGAGGTCAACCCCAGCTTCGATGATTCTAGCTTTGTAACAGCGAATCTGACAACGACAAATGTAAGAACGGCGTGGCGCGAGTTACGAGAATTCTTGCTGACGTCATCCAGTACACTAATTTGCCACCACTGGCCGGGACTCAAGTACTCTATTCTCAACAATATGGGTTCGCGTTTCAAGGATTGTGCTCTCTCGTCATGGTACTCATTGAATTTTAGATTCTATGGCGGAAATCTTATTTTCCGGGGACATTTCACTGCCAAAGGATCCGAGACCGCGGTCGTGACGACCGTGCAGTTCGGCTTTGCTGGGGGCTATTCTGCGTGGTTCAACGGTATATTCTTGGGCTCGGCCCAGGGGAGCCCTTCAGTCAGCATGACGACAAACACATGGACGATCCCCAGTGGCTCCTTACGCATCGGGCAGGATAATGTGTTTGTAATTATTCAAGGTATGTTTCATCTTTCACATTCGTCGGTCGCATACCTGAAGCCCCGGACCCAGATCATATGGGGTACGCTAATCGAGATTTACGTTGAGTCTGTTTATGCTGAAATGGTCCTGGCTAGAATCTCTGAAACTAGCAGTGAGTTTTCCTCTGCTCACTAATTTCATGCATTTGCTTACTTCATGCTAGCGAACGGCGGCAAGGAACCTCGGGGCATTAGAGGATACTCGATTACAGGGGGAAGCACCACCTTTAGCTCATGGAAATTGCAAGGCAATCAGGTATTACCGATTCTCCATCTTTAGCTAAGTAGTTTGCTCATTGTTTCAAGGGCGGCGCAGCAAATGCCCCTGATACCTTCCGTGGTTATCTCAATGAAGGAGGGCTCTTTGCAGAAAGGATCGGCGCTCATCTGCCGGGCTTCCCAGATTCAGCCTGGGCCAATGCAAGTCCGGTTACGAACGGCGTTGCTGGTCCCGGTATCAATTTCTATCGGACAACCTTTGACTTGGTAAGATTTGATTATTCAACCCTTGGACCAGGATGAGTAATGCCTATTACAGAACATTCTGGATGGCGTCGATATGCCTGTCCGACTATCGATTACTCCAAGCGCCATTTCCTCCAACTTCCGCGTTCAAATCTACCTCAATGGTTGGCAAATCGGCAAGTATATTAACAACATCGGGTAGGTTTCTATTCCCCGTATTGCACACCATACGCTTATAGGGTCGGCGAAGACCGCAAACGGTCTATGTTCTACCAGCAGGAATTCTGAGAAGACGCTCGACCAACACCATAGCCCTTTCTTTATGGTCTCTGGATACTTCTGGAGCCAAACTGGCTGGCTTAAACCTCATTTCGGACGGCATTTTTTCAACGCCTCTTCAATTCCAAGATTATGTGACGCCCGATTATGCAGAGCAACGCACTCAGCGTCCTCCACCTACAAATACCCCTCCAATGTAGAACAAGATATCAACGTGAATAAAATGTACTGTTCAATAATAGTCCTGATAGATAAGAGATACTACGGGGAGATTCAGTCTTCATCGGAGCTCTGATCACCTAAGAATGCGGAGATGTCTTGTGCAGCTGTCTGCATTGGGAAAAGTGAGCCTCGGGAAAATACTTGAGTGAGTAAAACTTGCCTTCCTCCGTCTAGGTCTCGGGTTCTCATCTTCCTCTTCCTCTTCCACACTATCCTCGCTTTCGCTCTTCTCTTGATCTTTATTTGCCCCACGTCTACCTCCAGACTTATTGATAGCCTTTTCGAACTCTTGAACATCCTCTGAGGGCGAGACGTTCAACGCAAGCGCATTAAAGCAGGCAATGAAACTCACGTAGTTCTTGTGCAAGCTCACGCTTTGCTTTGATTACCTTCGCTTGCTCCACACTCATGCGGCCTGTCATCCCAAGATCACGCAGTATTTCCTTGAGCTTCTTGATTTGCTGTGATGGGGTATCAAGCCCTTGAAACACTTTCGACCAGACCTTGCGAACACCGCAAGCTTGTACAATGGACTAGGAGAGAATTCAGCCAATCATGAAGAACCAGACTGTTATTTCACACGCACCTTTAATCTCTTGATTGTCTCCTCATCCTTGCCTAGGGGTTCC
This sequence comes from Macrolepiota fuliginosa MF-IS2, assembly GCA_015584085.1. NCBI lineage: Eukaryota > Fungi > Basidiomycota > Agaricomycetes > Agaricales > Agaricaceae > Macrolepiota > Macrolepiota fuliginosa. The sequence continues at coordinate 21,169 of MU151342.1, forward strand.
GGCTTCTTGCCATTTTTTGTACTGCTCTTCTTCGTGCCAGTCTTTTTCGCTTTGGTATTATCCTGTGACAAGTCAGCCGTCTATTTAATCCAAATTTGAGCTTGCCATCGCACCTTGTCGCCTTTGGATTTTCGCTTCCGTTTTGGTGATTCATCAATGAGAACCGAGAGTTCCGATTCGCTTTTATAATCCACCTGCGGATGTTAGGCTTGTGTATTAACAAGTAATGGACGGATCTCACCATATCCTTCTCCTGAGCAACACTGCTGGATATTGGCGCAGAGTCCTTCTTAGGGCTGGACATGGTAACATCGACGGCTTCGTCTTTCGCAATTGTAGGTGCAGATTTGGACTCAGGTTCATGTATCTCATCTGAACCCTCGCCTTCCGAGTCTTCAATGCGTGCAGGTGCAATCTTTCTTCGTTTAGTGGGTGGTTTCTGTAACGCCGACTCTCGATCCTGGTAATAAACTCTTTAAGAACATCCCCCGTGTCGCGAACGTGAATAAGTGCACCTCTGCATGATCATCAGCTGCGCCGGTAACTGCCGACTGGTCCTGAACCGCAAAGATGAGCTTAAAAATCGTAAAGACAGACGACATGCGAACCGGTTCTGGTGAAAGCACCTTTTTGACAGCCTTGGCTTTCCCTTCCTTTTTCTTCTATGTATGTCAGACACACTACCGTAAAACGTATGTAGCCAACGTACAGTCGGCTTCGCGCCTTCCTTCTTAGCGACTCGAGGCTTCTTCTTTGGACTGCCATCATCCCCAGTATTGGATGTTCGTTTTTTCCCTTTCGTTACACCTTTCTTTGAGGTAGATGATTCTGGTTTATCCGATTCCTCGGGCACAGTTTGATTCTTGTTTAATCTTCCTGTGTCTGGCTGAAGTTCATCAGCACGGCCTACAGTGATGGCGAACGCTCAAGACCCGACGAACCATGGTCGCTTCAATGGCCTCCTTGACCGCAGTTCTGTACTCAGACTTGTTAAGTGCACCTTCATCGAGATCCAGCTCCTTCTCTATCTCTCGTCGCAACAATTTAGGCGTCAATAAACTGTGGGATTGCGTAGGAAAATTAGAGAAACAACTCGGAGATAGAGAGAACTTGCGGCTGTGCTTACTGCAGTGTCCCTTTATTGTCTGCATCCAGTACATATTTTCGGGTCAGTATTTGGATGTGGTCAATGTCCGGGAGAGTCATGGGTTAGTAGTGTGACAAACGCAAGACGAAGAGGATTAAGAATTAAATGAATGTGAAGGTGAGCGCCACGTGCGTCGTGAGGATATATGTGCCAGGGTTCAACGAGTGACGTCACGCGCCGAGGTACCCGCCCGTTTTGAGATCATGTTGAAATCGTGTTGAACTAACCTTGAATGTTCGAACATCAATCATTCATCATGCATCATGTCGAGCGTGGGTAAGACCCCTTGTCATCCATCATGAGCTGGACTTCCGCTACTTAGATCGCATGCACAACGACTATACCTGGACGGTACCCTCCAATTCACCACACAAGCCCACACCTCATGACAACACTACCTACCAACCAATCAGGGTTCACAGACCACTCTATGTTATCAGACCTCGCAATGGTTCTTCGGATTAAGGTTCCGCGGGGCACCCATATCAAGAAAAACACTCCCTACTCCAATGCATTCACCGGGAAAAACATCGTCGTAAGCCATCTTGAATCCCTTAGCAGGTCAAACTCATATTAAGAATGAAAACAGTCCACTATTCACTCCCAAATCACGCAGAGTCACGGAGGCGCTTCCAATGACAGAATACCCGCTCTCCTCGTGGCTCGGAGCCTTCAGAGTCAATTATTCTTTTATGAAGTGGAATGGGGAGATCGTGTTCTCCAGGATGACGCTGGCAGCGTTTACATGTTCATAGATGAGCCCCAACACCCCCCAGAAGCGGCAGAAATTCCAACTGGCGTTGTAACTGTCTTGACCAAATGTTATTCTCCAAGCTGCGGGAAATTCGATGATGGGCCCTGCTACTCGTATTCTTGCCCTCGAAAGGTACGAATCTTCGTCATTTGATCGTCTTGGTTTTAATCGTATTACATAGGGCTTGAAACACCTTTCACCAGATCCCCAGCAAGACCCATGGCCCGACCCGATCCCAGTAGACATCATAGGCTCGCTCACCGAGAGCGAGATAAATCGGCAAACGTAAGATTACACTATAATGTTTTACATGTGACTCATTGTACTGTAGGATCATTCGCAAACTGTTGAGCAAGGAAGGACAGTATGTCCACGACCTCGATCTGGTGGAATCAATTTTTATCGAGCCTCTACACAACTCTGGACTTTCTGTCAGCTCAGGCGATCTCCACGCATTCATCGACGAAATTTTCGGCAACCTGATCCGAGTGCGGGATACGAATAAGCGCCTCCTCGAAACCCTTTATATTCGCCAACGGGAGCAGGCGCCTGTCATCACGGGCATTGGTGACATTTTCCTCGACGCTGCCATGACAGATTTCAAAGAAGTGTATACGGCATACATTGGGCACCGCCCCACTGCAGAAAGGCTGCTGCGAGAGGAACTGGAGAAAAATCTAGAGTTCAGGTTGTTCATTGAGGTGAGTGTATGCCACGCAATCTAGACTGATGCTCATTTTCAGCTTAGAACTGCTCCAGAAGGCAAATAACTCGCCATGGGCGGCTACTGCGTCCCAACTTCAAACACTTCTTAAACTGGCCTGTGGAACATTGGCAGAAATATCGCATCTTACTTAAAGCTATCTACAAGGAAACGGATCGCAGCAACCCTGATCGCAAATTCCTGGCGGAAGCAATCAAAGCGCTGAACAAATTACAGACACTTGCAAGTGCATACTTTCCAAGACACTGTTATGCGAGGACCGTCGAAGAAGTGGGAATGGTTAGATCCAGTTACGCTATTTGAAAGACAATACTCCTCCAGGGAGGAAACCAGGTGTCAGTCGTGAGTTGTAGTTCTTTTCTGATTGTTTGATACCTCAATGTTCCCTTCCAGGACTATTTTCGAATGACCTGGTTCAGTTGCAACGGATCATAAAAGTGGGTGGCTTTTGTGTAATTGGTACTCTTCGAATTGACATCAGCATTTGAAGGTTCTAGGGTCTGATGGTCATTGACTCTCAAATAGACCAATTGTATCCTGATCCTTAAGTAGCGAAATTTTTCATTAGATACATTTTTGATTCCCAAAGTCGCAAAGATAGCAAACACCCCAAAATTATCTTTCAAGTGATGTGTATATGTATATCTGTTATTGGGCACTTCACGTAGAACATTTCTCGACAATCATTCCGAGAGGTTCCTGATAAATGATAGTGAGGTCCGATCAAATAGTTATCACATATGCACTCACTATCGAAGACCGTCGCACACGAGTCGATATAACCCTACCGCGCCTAATCAACCACCATTTTACGCGCATGAAAAAGCCACGACTGATATCACGAATGCGAGAAATCTAATTAACGAGAGGAGGTCAGTATATCGCGCATCAAAGAGAATAAGAAGGCAAAAAAAGGCCAGAAAAAGACAACTAAGCGGCGACAGAATGCAGGACCAACGGCCAAACACGCGCCTTGTACTTCAATGTCTGCTCATACGGGTGCTCCACCATATACTTCTGTTCAAAAAGAAACAAGTGTGCTATCAAAACGCGAATCGATGTATGTAGGGGGGAAAATAAGGACTTACGACATGTCTCTTGACTTGCGCATATGTCTCTGCAGGGAACTCGCGCCGCGCATTCATATTTTGTGATGACGAAACCTCCATCTGCGGGCCTTCAAATTCCATAATGCCATTGAACCTTGGCGCCGCCGCTGCTGGCGGTGGTGACCATGGGGTCGATGTCAAAGCCTGAGAGAGCTGAGGGGGCTGGAACGGTGGTATTGGATGAAGCATTAGAGGCTGGTGAGCCTGGATTTGGGAATGTGTCGCGTACTGCCCCGCGAGGGTCGAGTACCGAATTTCTTGCCCTGTAACACTCGACTTGTATGGTGGTAGGACTACAAGTCCATGGTCCTTCTCGCGTTGCACGACGTTCATGGAAGAGGAAATGTTATAGGCGATGTTGTCTTGAGCGAGAAGGAGACTGGGGCTGGACCAAGTGAGGCGAGGAAAAAGGGGAAACCTAAAATCCTGGTTGGGTGACCCTTTTGGACCCACGGCGCCTCTGAACCTAATGATACCCACTATTTCTGGCATGTTTGGGCCGGACATCCCTCGTATGTTTTGATTTTCTCGAACGACCAGACTCTCTCCAATCTGTATACCTCACTCTGTATACCCTGATAGGAGACGAAGAGCTGCGGTGATGGACGAATCAAGGCACCTCAACCACCCATCAGCACCGTGTCTTCCTCATTCTGCTCTGATGTTCAGCAGCTACCAAGATATTGTTGTGAGTGAGGGCGGAGGAAGGGGGTGGGACGGTGGAGAAACCGGCGAAGATTGAAAGTTATGTTTATTTTTTTCTCCACACCATGTCGTTGCTAATCACGTTAGCTCTTGGTTGCAACCGGTTGAATGGAAAGGGACTCGAGCACGGATGCACCGGATAGGACAAATGAGGCGCAACCAGGCATAAACCATGGCGACCTCACAATCTATTCGCGTGTATCGAAGGAACCAACAAGGCCCACAGAAGGAACTGGCAGCGTACTATGGTCAAATTTCCACCTCTCCAGTACAATTTGTGTTGCTCGACTTGTCCCTCATCCTCGTGCTAACTTGCTGGGGTCTCGTGGCACACGTCGGAATCTCCCAATCGTTTCAGCGCGAATAGGCCGAGGGCAGGAGGTGCATTTAAATTCTTGGAATGGGACCGTGGTTTCCTGGTGTCTTCGTGTTGTCCTCGTGGATCTGTGACTCCGCATTCCGTCCCCTCCGTCGACTGGTCTGCTGCGTTGAGTTTGGAATTGGCTGGCGCTTTTCTTGGTAACTGGAGTCCCGGACGGGCTCCTCATGAACGACTCAGTAATCCCCAGTTCTATTCGGAGGTATCCTCGAGTCATTACACGCACCTCCCACCATTGCCGAACACCATTAGCGGCTAAGTGTTGTGACCGCGTTGCGGCAGCGGATATAAAGCGCCCGAGTCTGTGAGTCACATTCTCAACCGCTTTATCTTCTACCACCACAGAATGAGACTGATTCTGCTTCAAGTAGCATATTGAGAGTGGGATTCTCAGCGGCTTCAAGTTCAAGAGACAAGACCAAGAAGCAGAACAACCAAGAATCCAGTATCAAACAGGAAACCTGACCGTCAGCATCAAGAGATCTCTAGACCTATCGAGTGCTTGAAGTACCTATATGCCTGGACAAACGCGGATGATGTTATTGACTGGCATGAATTGGGAGAAAACAAGAGGGCGCAACTCTGCCTGATCCTGATTGAAGCGTTATGCATCATGACTCATTGGGTCTCCTGGAAGTTAAGGATTCGTTTGTTGTATATCCGGTGCCAATAGATTGGAAGTCATCACTGGAGCGTCGCCATGGAAGGGTCCGATTGGAAGAAGATTTTTTGGGCATTAAAACACACGTCAAGATGACAAGCACGTTGGGGAACAAGTGATTCCAGGTCGCAATATGCTTTGAAGAACCATCCTGTAAGGGATCTCAAGACGAACCAGCCGCATATAAGGACCTTGAGGGCCTATGTGAGTCAGGAGACGAGCAACATAGCAGAACGGAAGAAAACATACTATTAGCAGGCCGTGCCTTGTGGCTCTCTCCAGATGATTCCGTGGCCGCCGTCCCTCGGCACCCCTACATCAGGCGATTTCTGCTACACATCCCGTGAAGGACTCATCCTTTACCGTGGACACGCTGAGAGACCTAACGTGGCTGCACCACGGAAGTGGCTGGTCCGTGCCCGGCGAGAGGTACGATGAGGAAAACTACGAGCAGAACGTTAGCCCTGTATGTCTGAGCGCATGACAAGGCATACAGTAGACGTGAAGGCGAAAGAGAAGAAGGGGAGGTGGGATGTCCAACCATTGGATGAAATGACGAAACCAAAACTTGAACGAACCCGAATCGACAAGACTCAAGATTCACAAATCTCACCTACAGCCCCTCAGCCCTCCTGCCTATAACCATCTCTTCGCTGTAAGGTATGTTGTGTGTGCGTGACGATTCAATGATATGCGTTCTCCTGCGGTGGGGGATTGAACGAAGGGGATATTCGGGGAGGTGATGGCGCGAAGTAAGGCTTCACTTTTTTATCATCGAAGTCACAAAGGAAGCCGGCGCAAGTGGTAACGAAAAGTGAAATTTTGAAAAGCAGAGACAGTGACCATGACAGAAATGACCGAGAGCTGAAATTGGTCCCACCAACCATACCCAAATCCAGAACCTCACCGGCGCGGTCAATCCGCCCCACTCACTTCTGCAACGCCCTCCGCAACTCTTCGGACGTCAATGGCGAGTTTTCAACCTCAGAAGAATGCATGGCGCTGATATATATATTATTTATTTCACATGGACGGCCCTACCGAGCTGAAAAGGCACCCTAGTCCACCGTCGCTCCAAATACCCCGTACTAGGCGGGCACCTAGGGGACCCGGGCGGCACCTAGGCCACCGCGCTCATAAGATATCTGGCGATACTATTGATTGATTTCTGGGTAGGGATTCTACAAAACTCAGTGTTCTCAGCTTCCCGTTTCTCCTGAAATAGGTGGCCGGGGTAACAAGGCCCAACGCACGATGCATAGACGTGGGATGCAAAAGCGTCTAATTATCGAATAAAGACACGTCGTGCGTAAATGCAATTTCAACAGTCCTATCCGCACTTCGAACCTTCAACTCAGTAACCGCGCCGCGGCTCGTTTCAGATCCACTTGCATCTGAGCTCCATACTCTCAGACCCTTCGGTATGGCAGCACCTTTCTATGAGGTGGCTGAAGGAATATAATTGGATCGTAGCGACACTCCGACATTAGAGTACGGCGTATGAATCAAGTGCGCAAATGCTGCTTTCAACCAAGACTAAGTGATTCGAGGCGGAGAAAGCGGAAGAAGCTCTTGAGGGGCTGCAAGTTGAAACGGGAGGTGAGGACAAAGTTCACTAACAGTGCAAGACGTGCTTAATACAGAATATTCGAGGACTATAGATTGAATTGTTGCCTGGGTCAAATATTACCATAAAATAGAAGTGTGTTGGGGTAGGGGCCATAACTAAAGTGGCGTTTTCCAACTCACGGCTCCGTTGCACACCCTTCACTATGGACTGGAGTCATCTCCCAGCAAACTCCTCGTGAGGGTTGTTAATGAGGTGGGATTCTGATCGGCCACATAACGTCCAGTTGATGGAGAGGGAGGTGTTAAGTCAGAATGATGAGTTTGATGATTCGTTCATCGCCGCATTCGTCTAAACCGAAGAGGTGTCATCTCGCGTTTGGTTATTTATAACACAAACGCTCGCGTCTTGTTACTAAGTACCTTCATGTTTTGTAGCAACATAATATCGGCTCTTCTGTGTGTCCCTAAGCCTCAGGAATTGGTCTTCTCTCATATGGATAGTCCGTCATGTACTTCCTCAGTCATGACCATGCGTCATAGGATGTTAAGCTGTTTCGGCCGGAATTGTGTCCCTGTGAGTTATCACCACAGGGTCACCGGCCAACCCCGGCCAGTACACCAATAAAAGTTAGACTTCTATTGTCTGTCTTACCTCAAGACAACAATTCGGTACATAAGTCCTTTATAATCCACAATTTGCGGGCGTCGTAACTAAGCCATTTGTAGACCGTGAGATGGCTTCGCATAACTACGTAGACCGTAGGCAAGTCCTACGTCTCCAACCACCAGCATAATGGCAAATACATCACCAACAACCGAATCGTTTCGCTTGCGACCATTGCCTCCCATTCCTACGTCGGCCTCATCCTCACCCTCTTCAACAACTGCCAGCTCAACCTTCCCCGAAACATCAGTGTCTACCCTCCCGTCTACTCACTACTCCACAACCTACGACACCAGTGACCGCAATAGCATATCAACGTTTACCTCTGTTGGCACCAGCCTTCCTCGATATTCCACTATAGATTTTTTGGATCTCGGTTCCTCACTTGATCAAGTTGACCATTGGAGCGAAGTTGACGAACGCAGTGTCGCAAGTATGCCTCCGACCAATCAGCCGCCTGAATACGCACGGAATGAAGATTTAACGCCACCCAGACGCCCACTCCCAGGTTGTCCTAAACCACATTTTGTACTGCACAAGTTCCATGGTGGCCGCGACAGCAACAAGATCGGGCTTATAAAATGCAAACAAACTGCGCAGCAGCGGGTTACACTGAAACTCCTCAGTCGTTCTGCGACACCTGGATCAAAGGCGAAGCTGCCGAGGTTCATTGGAGGTGATACCTTACGAGGATCCGTGGATTTGCACATAGATACGCCATTGACCGTACACAGTATCAAGTTAATTGTGAGTTATTTTCTGCCTTCGCTTCCCTACTTGCCTTTGTCTGATAGGTTCCCATGTCAGCTAAAAGCAAAAGTTCAAGTCGCCGAGGGATGTATCACCGCAGCTTCGCCCATCGCAAAGGACCACGTCTTTCTTGATCAATCATACACCATCTACTCTAAGAAGGTCGGCGATCCAAGATGGAATGGTCAGTGTAACCTGTCCAGGAACAAGGAACTCAATGGAACAATGCATGGGTCGTATTCCTTCCCCTTTTCACTACCCCTCCCAGAGCATGTCGAATGGAGCGATAAGAGGCAAGACTCACGAGATGGATCTACTATCCCGGTCTTGTCTTATGGCCCACCGCCAAGCTTTCGGGAGAAGAATATGTCCTCGGCAGTTGTGTACGAGTTTGGCCTCGTGTTCACATATGGAGCGTTGAGATCCAAGAACAGGTGGGTGTATATATGCGCCTGGTATCGCCATGTGCGGGTTGACTGACCCATTAACGCCTGTAGGATTTTCTCAGAAATTGTTTTTGTGTCTAAGCAGGTTTCACCACCTGCTTCAAAAAAACGGCAAGCTGCATATCGAGACGGCGCCCTACTCCCTGGGCCTGCCGCTGACCCCAAAGGGTGGCATGCGCAAGGTCCAATTGTGATTTCTGGGTGTTATCAACGGAGGCCTGTCGAGGCCTCGTGTGCTGTACGCCTCATCGTTCTCACCGCATCTCCTCATGCTTCCTTACTAACGGCCTTGTTACCAGTTATACTTGGCGGCCCCGGTACGTATAGACATATATGTATAACATGAAGACCATATTTTGATTATTCTTTTTGTTCTTCAAATAGCTATCTTACACTCGAGGAACAATAATCCCATGTTATGCTACTTTCACAGGTCTCGACTTTGCCTTCCTCGATGTCCTAGCAACGCCGCATACAATCAACCTCCGTCTTTCACGATACATCCGCCACTCAGCGCCGAATAAGGGCAAGGGCAAAGAGGTCGAAAACATACAATCTCTTGGCCGTTTGCGCGCAACATATATCTCCAAAGCTGTATGGTGGAGACCGGCAAAGATGGATACGCCCCCAGACCCGAAGGAGAGGCATATAGAGGGTGAAATACACCTCCCAAAGAATATGATACCGTCATGCAATTATCCATTATTCAATATCGAAGTACGTTACGCCTCCGTCTTTTATTTTGTTCATTGTGTTTATACTCAATTGCGCATGCACCTAGTACACACTCGAGCTCTTCCATTTGAACCTGGACTCTTTTATACCAACGTCTAAACTGAACACTAAACGCGGTTGTCCCAATGCTGATAGTGACGATGAAGATGATGATGAGCCTCTTCTCAAAACCATAGTGGATATAACATCGTTCCATGAACATGGACCAGTGCCGCTTGCGTTCACTGTGCCCACTTTTGAAGAGGAGACGAGGGCACATGCCATGCAGGAGAAGATGGACCTGGAATACATTCCTTGGGCACCTAGTGGGTGTTCGACTGTGCAGCATCCGCCTGTTGCTGCCCAGTGACTGCCGTGCAAGTGTCCGGACCTTGCGGATGAATAAATCTAAAAGGAAAGAATTTGGATCGTATCGCCGGGGGGACTCTACTTGACGCCCTGTTATATATTAATCCGTATGCTGGGAGTCGTAATATAGCCACCCACCACTTTCTCAATTTCTCTGTGAACCGGGGCATGCTTCAGAGTCGGAACGAACAAATATCGTTGTAAATATTTCAGCTGAGCTGCGGCGTTGGCAAGGATGTGTCGACGTCCAATTCAGATGAACTAAGTACATCATTTTGTTTGCTATGTAAAGAGGCTGGATATATACCAGCGAGGATGGTCGAGCTCAAAGTGTCGACTGGTGTACGTCACTTCCTAGCTTGGCAGCATGGGCCTGAGACTCGGTCGGCTCTTCTGTCTTCATGAATGGGAGTGAGTAGATGGCGCAACTGTGGTTCAAGCAAGCCTTGTGTCACTGCGTAAGAATCTCAGCAATGGAATCATATTCAGGGACGCTTGCACATGTTGCCCTGGGCTGTCGTGATATCCAGCACCTATCCCGTTTTGTACTCCCACCCTTGTCTCCTTGACTTTCGAGAGCCGTTGATGGATGTTCAGAAGGCAGGAAGTTGAACAGGTGTGACTCGCCCCCACGTAGCCCATATCATACCTCTGTGCTCTAACAGGAAGACATATGATCTGAAGGTCTCGTTCGCGCAACGACGGAGGGTCTACTAGACCATGGTTTCGTACGTATCATACAGGAACAGAATAATGGAGAAAAGTGATATATATATTCATTCAAGAGCTCGTTTGTTCTCGTCAGACACCAATACGCCCTCACAGGATACTCAGAGCAATTGAAATGAATCATCGTGATATAAATGCCTGTGCTCGGCAAGCAATGGGGATAGTCGAACAAACAGAATAAACCTGGTGCAGGACAACGCGACATCGGTCGAGGCCTTTGGGTGTCTGGAGTCTGATGATCACTGACTTCCTTAGATAGTCTAGCTTTATTCTGGTCTTTACGGCGGCGAAAAAGCTGATTAGGATTTCCCCCACCAAAAAAGAGGTTATTAGATACGACAATACATTTTTGATTCCAAGTCGGAGCGAGAGCAATCACCTCAAAATTATCCTCCAGATGATCATTGGTGTATGCATGCGCATGTCTATTTATTAGGCGCCTCGCGGAGAACAGTTCTCAACAGTTGCTCTGACCAAGAAGTAAGACCAAGGGGCGAAATAGCCAAGACCCCAGTGCTACAGGAGAAATTTCATCGGCAGCATCAAGAGCTAGAACTACCGAGTTTTTAAAGTATAGCTGGACAAACGGGTATGATATTTTAACTGGCATGAACTGGGGGAAACGAGGAAGTGCAACTCTACCTAATCCTGACCGAAGTCGCCGCATCTCCTAGAAGTCGAAGACCCGCTTTTCGTGAATCTGGTACCAATAGTTTTGGAATCATTAATGGAGGACCGCCACGCGAGGGTCGAGTTGGGCGAAGATTTTTGAACATTATAGCGTGTCAAGATGGTAAGGCATCCCAGAGACGAGCGATTCCAGGTTGTGATGTACCATGAAGACCGTTCCTTAAGGGACTTCCCAGATGAATCCATAGCCACCGTTTCTTGGCATCCCAGATTATTCCTACTATACATCCTCTTGTAGGATACATCCTTTACCGCGGACACACCGGGAGACCCAGCACGGTCCGCACTAGGGGTAGCTAGTCCGGGGCGGGCGGAAATAGCGGTCGGAAAAGCTGCGAGCAATACCATTAGCCTTGTATGTCCGAGCGTGTAACGGGACGTGTTATGGACGCCATGACGAAAGCGAAAGTGAAGTGGGATAGATGACTACCATGGACAGCATGACAAGGTTCAAGGCCCAAGACTAAACTCTCACATACAACCCCCTGAACTCTCCTGCTTATCCCTTCGTCGTAAGGTAAGTTCGTGCGTGGGATCGTGCCTGACGATCCATCCGCCTATGGATTGTACGAAGGGTATATTTTAGGTGGCGACGGTGCAAGGCAAGGTATTGTTTTCTGCCGGAAAAATCATAAAGGAAGTCAACGCAAGTAGCAGCAAGAAGTGGAATATTGGAAAGTGAAATGAACGACCCTGACCCAAACAGGTCCCACTTGTAAACCACAGGACCAATCAAACGATACCATCGATCAAAGTTATTGTTTAAGTTGAGTGTTTGAGTTCACAGCCGAAATGGCTTATTGTTCTTTCCTGAGATCTACGGTGCTGTCGATGAGCACTTAATTGTGCACTACCCTTAAAGTTCAGTGGGAATCCTTCAAATTTTCTATTGTCTGTTCTATGACGCCCGTCACAAGCGTAATCCCATCTAGATGATTCGGCGAGTCCTTCCTAAGCCACATTCTACAAGTTCTATAAGTATATATCTGGGTACTGTGGGTTGGCTTCATAAAAGCACGCAAACCACAGGCAAATCCTGTGCTGTGATCCGCTAGCATACATAATGGCAGACACATCAATGAGCGAATCATATCGTTCACGACCACTACCCCCCACTCCTGCATCAGGTCCATCGTCATTCCCTTCGACAACAACTAACTCAACCTCCAAGTTCCCCGAACCAGTGTCTGCCCTCCCCTCAAGTTTACCTACCCCTTACCCTACAAACCACGATGTCAGTGACCGCAATAGCGTCCTAACATTTACCTCTATCAGCACTGGTCTTCCTCGATATTCTACTATAGACTTTTCGGATCCCAATTCAATTGATCAAGTTGACCACTGGGGCGAAATTGACGAACACAATTTCGCGAGTACGCCCACGATCAATCAGCCGCCTGAATATGCACAAAATAGAGATTCATCGCTACCAAGACAACCGCATTCAAGTCGTTCTAAACCGCATTTCGTATTGCACAAGTTCTATGGCGGCCGCGGGAGCAATAAGATTGGGCTTGAGAAGGGCAGACAAGCTGTGCAGCAGCGGGTTACACTGAAACTCCTCAGTCGTTCTGCGACACCTGGATCAAGGGCAAAACTGCCGAGGTTCATTGGAGGTGATACCCTACGAGGATCCGTGGATTTGCGTCTAGATACGCCATTGACCGTACATAGTATCAAGTTAATTGTGAGTTATTTTCTGTTTTCATCTCCCAACTTGCCTTTGCCTGACAGGTTCCCGCGTCAGCTGGAGGGAAAAGTTCAAATCGCCGAGGGATACACTACTGCAGCTTCGCCCATTGCAAAGGACCACGTCTTTCTTGATCAATCATACACCATCTACTCTAAGAAGGCCGGCGATCCGAGATGGAATGGTCAGTGTAACCTGTCCAGAAACAAGGAACTCAACGGGACAATGCATGGGTCGTATTCCTTCCCCTTTTCACTACCCCTCCCAGAGCATGTCGAATGGAGCAACAAGAGACGAGACTCACGAGACAAATCTACGATCCCGGTCTTGTCTTATGGTCCGCCCCCAAGCTTTCGGGAGAAGAATATGTCCTTGGCAGTTGTGTACGAGTTTGGCCTCGTGTTCGCGTATGGGGCGTTGAGATCCAAGAACAGGTGGGTGGATATATGTGCTGAGTGTGTCGTTATATGCAAGTTGACCGAATTATTGGCACTGTAGAATTTGTTCAGAAGTCGTTTTCGTGCCTAAGAAGGTTTCACCTCCTGCTTCAGAAAAACGGCAAGCTGCATATAGAGGGGGTACCTTACTCCCTGAGCCCGCCGTCGATCCTGAAGGGTGGCATGCTCAAGGTCCGATTGTGATTTCTGGCCATTACCAACAGAGGCCCGTTGAGGTCTCAGTTGCTGTACGCCTCATCGCTTATACTGCTATCCATGTCTCCTCGCTAACGGCTTCGATAACAGTTATACTTGGCAGCACCAGTATGTAAATACAGAACATAAAGATGATATTTTGATTCTTTTTTCTGCGAACAGTTGTATTACACGCGAGGAACAGTAATCCCATGTTACGCCATGTTCACAGGTCTCGACTTTGCCTTTCTCGATGCATTATCAACCCCACATACGATCGACCTACGCCTTTTGCGATACATCCACCACTCAATGCTGGATAAGGGCAGGGACAATAACATCGAAGGTACAAAATCTCCGAGCCGTTTGTGTGCGACGCACATCTCCAAAGCTGTATGGTGGAGACCGGCAAAGATGGATACACCTCCAGACCCGAAGGAGAGGCACTTAGAGGGTGAAATACACCTCCCAAAGAACATGACACCATCATGCAATTATCCATTATTCAATACCGAGGTATGCCATGCTTCCGTCTCGTGTTTTGTTCATTGTATCTATACTCAGCTGCGCATACACACAGTACGCACTCGAGCTGTTCCGTTTGAGCTTAGACTCATTTATACCAACGTCCAAACCAAACACTAAATGCCGTCGTCGCGGCGTTGACAGCGGCAATGATGATGATGAGCCTCTTCTCAAAACCACAGTAGATATAACATCGTTCCATGAACATGGACCAGTGCCGCTTGCGTTCACCGTGCCCGTTGTTGAAGAAAAGATGAAGCAGGAGAGGAGGGACCTAGAGTATATTCCGTGGGCACCTAGTGGGACTTCGTTTTTGGAATTTCCACCTGTTGTTGCTCAGTGAACCACTCTGCAGGTGACTGGGCCCTGTAGGTGAACAAGTCTATCACTAATTGGGTGTCGCTCTGACGGGGCTCGAAAAAAAAAGGAAGAAGTAGGGGGGATTGTTTGGAGATTGAGACTATTATTTATCACCTTTTTCCAGTATTCCATTCTTTCGTAGTCGTTAGGTATCTTAAAGTCTCCATCCGGGTTAAAGCTTCCATCCTGAGGAGTGGCAAATATCGCATTGAACAACCGATTTTTCCAACGCGGTTCTCCCCTGGCCAGTTGAAAGAAGCGAGTAGTAAAAAACCCATTCTGTTGGCCCGGGCAGCTGTGTGGCTATAAGTGAAGTGAGGGTACGCTACGGCTGCTAGGAGATGGTGTAGTGGCCAGGCCCGGAGTTCAGAGTGCTCTGTCCCCAGGCTTCTATATCCATCGTCCCTCGAACGTTCAACATTCACCGTGTGATTTACAAGTTTTGAGTATTTGTTTGTCAGCCCAATTCTAAGACGACCCGTCTGGATCCGACGTCGATACATCCTTGACAGTGGGTACTGGGTGCGCCGGATGCGCCACAAACATTGTTGGGGGTCGAGCAACGGCTTACCGGGGTTATCCCCCCGTGAGGGTCATAAACTTGACATTCTCTCCCATAACGCTCGACTTTTGGGGTAGAAGGACCATATGTTCTTCGTTGTGGACATGGTAGCGTGGCGGGCTTGCGGACATCGGAGCAGAAGAGGGAGAGGTAAGACGAGGGGAGGTGTGGGCTGGTCAATGTAGGAAGAGGAATGGGGAAAAAGGTTAGCGTTTCAAAACCACAACCCTGTTGAGCTCACGCATCTCCGAAGGGCTGAATCAATATCACGTTGTGCACCTGTTTAGCGATGTATGCCTGTACTTTCCTCGTATACTCGTACCTCCTCACACGAATGCCCACCTCATGAAGAATTTGAATTGCGGACACATGGCGAGGGTTTTTACAACGTGTCTTGCACGATAGCTCTTGATTCTGGTAACTGGTCCTGGATCGCGACTTTGAACTCAAATTGTAAAAGATAGACGAGATGCGAACCGGTTCTGGTGGAGGCACCCTATTGACAGCCTTGGCCTTCCCTTTCTTTTCCTTCTAAGTATGTCAAGCACACCGCCATAAAATGTGTACATAGCCAATGTATAGTCGGCTTCACGTCCTGCTCCTTAGCGACTCGAGGTTTCTTCCTCGGGTTACCATCAACGATCAACCCCAGTATCGGATGTGCATTTTCTCCCCTTCATTCTTTGTCCAATTTCTCAGGCACATTTTGATCCTTGTTTAATCCTCCCATGTCTGGCTCTGGCTGGAATCCATCAATATGGCCAACAATAATGGCAAGCACTCGAGTGCTCAAGACCCAATGAAGCACTGCCCCCCAATGGCCTCCCAGG
This sequence comes from Macrolepiota fuliginosa MF-IS2, assembly GCA_015584085.1. Taxonomy (NCBI): domain Eukaryota; kingdom Fungi; phylum Basidiomycota; class Agaricomycetes; order Agaricales; family Agaricaceae; genus Macrolepiota; species Macrolepiota fuliginosa. The sequence goes on from MU151342.1 coordinate 37,178, forward strand.
GTTCAAATGTTCAAAGTTCAACAAGTGATGGATGTCACACACCAGGGTACCTGCCCATCTTGAAATCATCTTGAACTAAACTTGTATGTTCAAACATCAAACATTCATCATGCATCATGTCAAGCGTGGGTAGGAGCCCTTGTTGCCTATCATGAGCTGGACTTCCACTACTTAGATTGCATACACAAAGACTATACCTGGATGGTATTACAGCCAACACAGTCAATAGCCATGAAACCAGTACAGGGACTATGATTATCAGTAGTTATA
>MU151343.1:2433-36802 GCA_015584085.1 Macrolepiota fuliginosa MF-IS2
GTATGGTGACCATAGAAGTTGTCAGTACCCATGCGGGAGAAGAAGTAGCACCTGATTGACATACCGTGTCCTCCAACATCCACTCTCCAACACAGCAACACTGGTAATAAAAAACAACAATGACACCCTGCCACTGGCCACGGTTATAACTGGACGTCCGATAAGAGGGGGTGTAGTTTGCGAGTTTCCTCCGAGTGGTGTATACCGTGGAACGTTGATGTATGCCACCTACTTGGCTGGCGAGAGGACTTGACGTCATGGTTGGGCCACGGTCCGGATGACCCGCATCCCCGGACATTTAATTTCTGTCACTCATGTCTATGCACCGACCCCCTCGCCTTCATGTTCCTCAGCAATACTGAAGCGCTCTGTTGCTGTCAGGTGACAGATATGTTTTATTGTGCCCTCCAACGAACGGACAAGATCTCGACTAGTGGCCTCTCCATGACCGTGTTCATACTAGACCGCAGAAATGTCTTGTTCCAAAGACCTTGCAAAGCTGAATGGTATTAGACTGGCCAATCCCACGTACGTGAATGCTTTCTCACATGCTGGGCATCCGGGTTATTGACGGTATGTGGGTGCACTGTAGAAAACCCTATTCTGGTATGCACGCGTGCCGAGCCAGAAAGCACAGCCACGGCACTCTTTGGATACACGCCCCCTGAACCTAGAGGAATTCTCGTTGCCCATCCCCCTGCATCTCACTCTCCAATCATCTATAGAGACTCTCCCTCCCCTCATCTACTTCTCTCGGGGGAGCACGACCTGCAACTGTTGCAACACCCGGATACACCCTCATGGACCTGCCCTCGAACCATGTGTGCCATTGTGTGGGGTATGATATGCGGATATCAGTGAGTTTTCTCTGCATTCTCTGTGACATCTATTGACATGTTCACAGGGTATCAGAATTAAGGGCACAACGGAGACGCTCCCGCCATACATTATTTCTTCCTCCTCACCTGAACTCCCTCAGTGTATGGGCTAAGTCCTACGAATCGAAAGGGATGGTATATGCTACCCATAAAGCGAACGTCATCACCATCATTATGCCCACGGTGAGCTATGCGGATGTAGAGAAGGGTGGGCTGGGGTGTGCGTACCGGAGGTGTGGGGGGGATTCGAGGAGCGGTCGGCAATTCGGTCAGTGAGAACTAGGAAACGATGAGGAGTCAACAGGACGGTAAGTTTGGGTGGAGAGGTGGCGCTTGAGATGGATCGTCACCCCACCGTCCTTCCAATAGTTACGGATAGAGATGGTGGTCAGGGTGTGGTGCAACGAGTAGCAGTTGTAGTATCACTGTGTACTTCTCCAGAGCCTCACAGCGTATAGGTTAGATCATTGGAAGCTCGGGGATGCACAACCAAGCAAGGCTCGTGCACTTATCAGTCATAAATGGTGTGTTTCAAGGGCAAACATGTAAGACTAAACTGTTGCTGGCTCTTGAATGCGGGGAGTCGACGGTCAACATTTGATTCTTATCTATTAATATCACTGATCCGTTTGTTTTACATGAGTGTCACACTGACACTGTGCGAAATCTTTGCTGTCTTTCGCTTGCGAGCCAATCTCTCCATCTCGAATTCACAATGACGGTAGTGCCTGTGTAAAATACCAAACACGTGGGCCCCGGGCGCACACGAGCCTTCCTTTAATCGTACCAGCTGCCCAACGCCATCGTCCGTTGAATGAATTTGCGACCAGGGGCTCAGCGTAGTGATGAGTGGGGTCCCCCATCTCGTACGTAGCACTGCCCGCGTCCAATTGGATCCTTCACAACTACACGTACTCACCCTTTCAGGTACAGACAAGCCCTCGTGGCATCGAGATGGGTCAAAACGAAGAACCGACTGGAAGGAAGACCCAAACACGGCCTAGAACAGTCAGAGAGCGAAAAAAAGAAGCCAGACTCGAAACCCAATGAACCACAACCATTGTCCTCCTTGACGTCTCCAGCGACTCCTGGCTCGAACCCTCCTTCACAACCCGCCGATCCATCCCCTCTATCAAATCCCAACACCAGGTCCATAGCAACCCAGACTGTTCCCGAAATCCACCCCCGGGCCCTCATGCTGCCCATAGCGCGTCGGTCACTCCTCCCTGGCTTTGTAGCTTCTACAAAGCTGCCGTAGTCCCAACCTAGTTGTCTTCACCACCATCAAGGTCATGATGAAGTGCGGTCAACCATACCTAGGAGCATTCTTGCTCAAGGGCGAACACACAGGCAGCGACGTTATCACGGATGTCGACTCAGTGCACCAGGTCGGCGCGTTTGCCGAAATTATCAGCGTGTTTGCAGCTGCTGGGCAAAAGGGCGACAACAGCGCTGCGGTGCTTTGTCCCCATTGATGAATCAATATTACCGAGCTTGTCAAAGCCAGGGGAACAACAATGGATTCCGATACCTCTATTTCCCTGGTGCAACAGACCTTCCAACATCACCACCTACGCCGGAGCCGGGGGTCGCCCCTCTCTCGATGTCGTTCGTGCATAATCATGCAATATTGATTTGTTGTCAATATGGGGGGTTTGGAGACACAAGGGCAGCCAATACTTCCGTACGTTCATGTCCGATATCATATCCGTGTTCAAGGACATTATTCATTATTCTGAGACCAGGTCGTGGGTGTCTTGACCAATCAAGTCGCGTAGAATGTGTTTGATGAACCGGGAAAACTTACCACTTTTGCTGCTGCCGTCTCGGCGAGCAAGGTACACGAGTTGCAGGATATTCTCGAGAGCCCCGTCGTCGATGACCGGTTACGCAAGGCCCTCGCATTCAAGAAGGAATTGATCAGTGCGCAGTTGCAGAGTAAACGAGATATTGATAGCAAGATTGCGAAACGATGGCTTTGAAGGCGTAGCTGGAAGGAACCAAGAAGGAGAGTGATGGAAATGACAGGTTGATTTCGAAATTTAGGGAGCGGGTGAAGAGCCTCAAGGTACCAGAAGGCGTGAGGAAGGTGTTTGATGAGGAGTTAGTGAAGCTTCAGGGCCTTGAGCTGGTTGTTAGCGGGGCACAGGTGACAAGGAATTACTTGGACCGGCTGACTCAGGTATGTGTTTCCACTCTCATTTGGTGCCGCCTAACAATGCGCTGTAGATCCTATGAGGTCAACGTACACCGGAAAATCACTCCTTGACGCCACCAAACAAGTCCTTAATGAAGACCACTACAGCCTGACCGACGTGAAATCGGATATTCGAGTGTCTCACTGTTGCAAAGCCATCAGAGACAATCCAAGGCAAGATCATCTGCCTCATTGGATCCCCTGTTGTCGGCAAGATAAGTACTGGGAAAAATATCTCTCGGGCACTCGGTCACCAATTTTTCCGGTTTAATGTTGGTGGCCTGACGGATGTTGCGGGCATCAAAGGCCATAGGTCAACTTATGTCGGGTATTCATCTATTCCTCGCTGATATGGTTGTATAGTGCGTTGCCTGGAAAGATCAGGTACTGAAACACGTCGGGACGGAGATATTTCACGGATATGGATGTGTATGTTTATACACCGGAGGGGAGTATTGGAGAAGAGGGGCCCAGTGCGGGTACAGCGCTATTGACTCAAAGCCACCTGACGTTCTCCGTAATCAATACCCTATGATTCGGCTTAAGGACTACTCGACGGCTGATATATACTATATGTCGTCCAACATTTCCAATGAATGGAACGTGAATTCCCCATACACATCATCACCGTCCTCACATAAGATAATGAGAACTGTCTGAGCACCATAACCGAGTAGTGCGTATCCAGGGAGATGAACCGGGAACGGCTGGGGGTTGAGAAAACGATAACCGTGAAGATCCTGTGGACAGGTCTCACTGGTTAATTCCTGCGTAATCATTGGAGCTCACTCACCAATGGTCTCGCGAAACCCCTGCATTTGTCTATGAGCTGCTGATCAGATGTACTCTTGGCATCCGTGCGCACAAGATCAGGCAGATGAGCACGGTGTGACTGTGGTTCAAGTCAGTACAAATCAATTTCGGGATGACAAATGGCACTTACAAACAACCATTGGAGAACAAAGTAACACACGAATGGATAAACCCGGAGACCCGAGACTAGGAAACGAAAATCAAAATCGCGGATGTCGTCATATACCACAGCTGGAAGGTCCTCAAAATTGTCAATCATCCCATATAAATAGTGAAATGATTGAGCAAATCTCCTAAGCTCGACAACACGATGGAAATGATCAATAGGTCGCGAGGGCGTCCATTTCATTTCCTTGAGTAGCAAAAATATGGTGGGACGACTGTGAAGGATGTGAGAAATGGATTGGAGGGCGATAGGACTGTGAGGATATTCCCAACAGAGAAAGGAGAGGAATGTCCTGCCCTCTACTGAGTGGTCTTCTATTTTTCCATCTGGAAGCTCGGGGGGAGGGATTTTAAGAACAGAGCGAAAATGATCCAGTACGCGATAGAATCTTGATTGGTCAATTCCTAATAGATGTGCCACACCACGAGCGTTCCTCAGCTTCCATCCACTGCCCAGGGCCTCCAGAATGTGTAGAGCATCCGGTTGGATGTCAGGGGGAATGTCGGAAATGAATTGACGATAGAAATAATCTATGTGGAATGGTGCCGAAACCGATGGCTGTGGGATGCCATCCATGTATTTCAGGCATACATCGACCTGATCTTGTGGGTTTCTTCCGCCGCAGTCGATGAAATTGAGGACTACATTGGTAAAGTAGTGAACACCACATATGGCGCTTGTCAGTCTCGACAGCTGCTCCTCCGATGGCCACACTTGAGTGTCGTCGATGTTATGCCTATTGCGTATCCGGCGGAAACCTTCGTCAAGGAGATATCTGGTGTCTCGTTGTGTCTCGGCATCATTGAGTGATACAGTCAACAACACACACTGCGGTGGATGAATGGCTTTGTCAAGTAGTTGCAATAGGCGTGAGGCGGGATGACTGCAGAATAGCCAGAGAAGAGGGGAGTTCTGGTGCGACTGAGCGTAGTCACTGATGAGTCCAATCAACTCATGTTGCCAGTCCTCTGGGTAGCCCCATTGAAGGTGAAGACTGAAGATGTCAATGATGATCAACAGAGGCTTGGAAGGATAATGTGGATGGGAGACTCTGATGACTTCCCAGGGCTCGACAATGAGTTTCTTGAATTGGAGGTGGGCCGTCTTCCCGAGGATCATTGGATCGTCTAGCATCAATGCTCGCGCGACAAGGCTCCGGTACTGGGGACAAGCCTTTGCAAGTATTACAACCAGGTCACGGATGGCGTTGTCCCAGGTATTTTTGTGGTCAAGATGAAGATGGGCGCCGAATTGATTGGTCTGTTTGGAAATTCCCATGAAGGTTCTGGCTGCATACGAAGCTCCGAGTCGAGTGTCACCGCACAAAGTGATGAGTGGGTCCAGGATCCAAAACATATTCTGTTCTCGTTGGGAGTTGCAGAGCCAGGCTATGATCCTTCCTCTCAGCGTTCTGCGGGTATTTGCCAGAGGATCAGATGGAGCAAGGGGGCGGCGCCGATAATGGAACCGGTTTTGTAGGTAGTACCCAAGATATTTACCCACTATTCTATTAGTTTAGATTTCAGTAAATAGGCACCCGAGACACGTACGAGGCTGCCAGGTACTCCAGTACTCGCCCTCCCAGATGTCACTCCAACTTGGGTATGGGACATATTCATCTTCGTCCTCATCACCACTGTCAACCTGCCGGGGAATAGAGTGGTATTTGCAGAGAATATCGACGACTGCAAGCAATTCATGAAGATTACGAGTTATTAGGAAGGTCTATCCCTTACCCTCTTGTGTTGACAGGTTCACATCGAGTGCAGCTTGCAATTCTGGAGGGACCGGCATGTCTTGAAGCCGCCGTGAGGTTTGGACTCATAAGAGCTCAATAGCACGGAATATATGATCGTAAGAACGTACATAATTCGCTGTGGACTAGGGGGGGTTTGGATCTTACACGATTTAGTGGTCGTAGATTTGGTGGTCACAGAGAGAAGCTGTAATCACACAGCATCTGGACGACCTGCTGAATGCACACACTGCATGTTGAGGATAAATTTAACGTTTTGATTGCTACTGCTTTTGTCATTATCGTCTCGTGTCTATGGCCCATCTAGTGTGACATTCTATAATTACAGTGGGCGCCTCATCATTTTGGAATATATCAAAGGCACCGTTGAGTGGGTCCCTGCGCAGGCGACGGCGATGTCCGTGCCTCGTCAGCATTCGCATTTGACAAATCATTCAATCCATGAGCAGTGCCAAGGGACTGCAAGCACTCGCGGTCGATTTAGTATCATGTAACAAGGAAAGTGTGATGGGGACTTACATCGCGTTCCTCAGCCTTGACTGGTATGCAGGAAATGCTGTACGTTCAGCCAGTGTTGCGAAATGGCACCCCGTGGTCCAGATAGTGGAGCAGGACGTTCAACCATGCTAAACATTCTGATATCCCACTTTCGCAACATCTCGTCATAGTCGGTTTACCCAGGGGTGACTGCAACATATCAGATATTTGAGGTGGGTTAGCTCCTGTTCCAAATATGCAGCAGTGTGTACGTACAATGTGCTTTGTGTTGCGTATAATGTACTGTCCACACTCATTTACAGTCAGAACATCTATGCGGGCGTCATGACATCCTTTGGGTTGAGTGGCTTATCTTCGGTTCAGTAGCCACCGACAATAAACCTAGCTTTCTTGTGGGTAATTTCGTATCGTCCTGGGGTGATGGAAAAAAAAAATAAGCCAGTTCATCGGTATATGATACAGCAAGGGCGATTCAGTGCAGTGCACAGGGGCTTGGATCGCCCTGCTTGGATTTCGGACCATTGGTTTGGCTTTTAAGCTAGCCATTAACATGGTGTACAGTCGAGGTGAGACGTGCATAAAATCGGCTGTTCCGCCATTACCCATGTCGAATCTGTCAATGCTTGGACAGTCAACTCCGCAATGGACAATCGAGTGCCATTGAAAGCGCTGCAGCTCCGAAACATGAGCATATTCTGATGATTCTACTGATTTAGGCGTACATCACGATTATCCGTGGCTTCTGGACCACGATCTTGGGCGCCCGGTCCTAAGGAGGTTTGTCAGTCGTCCGTTGTGTTCCCTCCGAGAAATCAAACATTGACCTGTCACCGTACCTCGATATGTCTAGTTTCGTATAAGGATATCCATAAGTTACGAGCGGGAATCCTGAGCACCAGCTCTAAGCCGCAGTGCAGATTATATTGGTCTGCTTTATTGTCGATCCGTGAGACAAATTGAGGTGCTAACGTAGCGCTGGGGGGATAGTACCAGATTAGAGGCAAATGGTGTAGTGTGTCGAACTTGTCGTACCTCGAATATTATTGTGATTTTCCATTGAGAATATTTACGACTGCCCAGCAATTGCGTTTGGGGCTGCATGGGCACGCGCAAGGAACTCCCACTTGATGCTTCAAGTACACAGTGGAAACACTAGTCTCATAGGTTAGCGCATGGTTAGCGTATGCCAGGATGGAACGAAGTACACTGTAGGACATACCCCCCCGTATTTCTCGTTTTGCTGCCCTTTGTATGACTAATGGCAACACATACACATTTCCACCTCTTGGCAATTGATATGCGATTCTCTGTAGACGAACGATGGGCGTTACACGGTGGTGTAGACCAGACAACTGGAAGGACGCAAACGAGAACACACCCAAAGGAGGGCGGCAGCAGTGGGTCGCATTTGCCTACATGTATATGGAACCATCTCTGGGAATGGGCGTCACAGGACCGGTCGTCTATGGCTAGTGTGGAGTGGTTAAAAGCAGTAAGTTCAAAGTGAAGCAGATATTACTTACCTGCTCGTTTTCCGGCTCGCTACGTTGACTGCAGTTGCCCACGGAAGGCTTGGAATCGGCGTTGTCAATCACCCAAGAGTCGAGGATGGCCTACAATAAACTGTTAAACAATATGGATGATGGAGAAGTCGAAGTTGGATCTCATTTGCACTTGTTTGTGACCGACCCCTGGCTCGCATGACCCGCCGCCATTCTGCCCAACCGGACCACTGCATTATATTCAAATTCAAATCCCGGGGTGGTTTTGACAGCATGAGGATCGCTATGACAGTCTCGTGTAGGCTTTCGGATAGTGCTTCCCCCTTCTCGTTCGTGGGCCTGTGGTGGCTTCTCGATGTACTAAGCGTGTCTCGCCTCTCGTTCGACAGCGGTCACACAACACCTCGTTATACCTGGATTAATATTCAAACGAAGCAATGCCAAAGTGCGATGCCTGTCATACCTATGAGAACGTGACGCAGCTAGTGGGAAGGCGAAGCGGGCGGGACGAAATACCCGACGGGCGGTGCTGATTGACGAAGTGGTTAGGTGATTTGATTTTATGGTGGGTGATGTGTAGTGATGGGGTGATATGTCGAGTAGAGGTAGTGAATGGTGAGAGTGGCCGGTCGGATATGGGAAGAGAGGCAGCTGTCAATGGCATGTACGATATCCCACCCTCATGACAGGGGCCATTCTATAACAGTCGAATTTGACGAGGCACGCCATCAATCTTGATAGTAATAAATGGCCTCTGGAGTAGAAGATGGCACACACACGCTTGGATGTGTGAATCGAACATAGTCATGGGTCATTCATTCTATTTTAATCAATCGATGACCCGTATCCACGGACATTTAATTTCTGTCACACTCTTGTCTGTGCACCTACTCCCTCGTCTTCACGTTCCTCAGCAATACTGAAGTGCTCTGCTGCTGTCAAGTGACAGATGTTTTATTGTGCCCTCCAACAAACGTACAAGATCTCGACTAGTGGCCTCCTCATGACCATGTTCATACTAGACTGCGGAAATATCTTGTCTCAAAGACCTTGCAAAGCTGAATGGTATTAGACTGACCAGACCCGTGTACGTGAATGCTTTCTCACATGCTGGGCGTTCGGGCTATTGACGGTACGACCATCAAGGATGCGTCAAGGATGGTGTAGAGGGAAAAGATTCATATTGAGTCAAGTGGATGGGCTACTACAGTGATCTACTTCGCTTGGAATGGTTCCGCTGGGTTCGCGGGTGTGAGAGTGCAGAGTGCAATCACTTCACAGGGTCTGAGAACTGAAAGATAAATAGGGCGTGGCCTTTTCTGAATACTCTTCCGACTGCAATTTTTCTGTGATGAGACTCCTAGAAATTCGAAGCCCTGCTCTGTTCCAATCTACGGTCTGCAGCAGGGTTGGCTGTGTACCACAAGCAGTTTTTCATGGGTTTACTCCAATTTTTTGGAGTAAACCCATGAACGTAGATGAAGTTCAAGGCGAGTATCAGAGCATTGGAAATCGACGTATCCCCCACGATTAGCTAGAGGCAGGGGAGTTGGGGCCCCATTCAATTTATTCCTATGTTTGTCAGAACGCGATTCATGGATGTATCATACGGTCTATCTAGGGTAAAGAATGAGATTAAATGACTCGTGATGTAACAATTAGGACAATCGTGGAAAAAAATAGGAGGCACGATTACGCCTATTTGAAGATGGGGTTTGGAACGAAATCAATCAACTAATTCCCACCGATCGCCCAAGCCGTCTTGTCTGAACTGTATAGTCTTGTCTTTGGGGTTCAGCTTGAAACCCCTCTCCTTCGTCAACAAGCGGAATTTGAAACGGAGAGGGGTTTCTTTGCCGACACTATAACTACATCCCCGTAAGAAATTCCCAAAATCACTGATAACCTCCTTTCTACTCCCGGGTCCAATAGCCATTAGGGTTACTTCGACGTTTTCGAGTAAAACATCTTCATTTTCTCTGGGTGGTTGGTCAAAGGGTGTGCTGGCACGTTCGATGATGAATGTAGTGGGCCCAGCTTCATTGGAGAGTTTCAGATAATTGCCATCCCAATCAAAATTCCAGAAAAATTCTGGTTGAGCACGCGAGCGGATGTAATATCTGTTGCTTTTCGGTCAGACGGGGAAGAGGCAAACACGTGAACGCACGCTTTTCCATTCAGATAATCGATGCGAGGAGAGGGCGGGATTATAAGTTGAGTGTGAGACGATTCCAGTATCTTGTCTTCGATGATGGCTTTGGCGCCTTTTTCCAAGAGCAGTGAATGAGCGCAATGAAATCCCCAGGCTCTAGATCCTCCGAGCACGTAAAATTGAGGGCTGATGCGTCTGATCTCCCCTTTATCTTGGGTTGGCCCGTGCTTGGAGTTGAATTCCGCTTCCAAGACTTGGATCCAGGTCCACCATTGGTCTGCTGCATCGCGGCAGACAAATGTAAAGAGATGTAATTGATCTGGGCTTATCATGAGTGGGGAAGCCAATATACGAATAAACACCGTAGACCTTCGTTGTCTTGGACATAGGCATAGAATGGGCTCTCCAGTGACATGGTAATCGGTGCTTTGGTGGGTGGTATAGACGTTTGATCTCGGACAGGGATCGTCGATAACTATTCGCTCACCTTTTGCGGACTGGCTTCTCCGCACTAGATCCCAGCTTCTTCAACTAACGCAAAAATAATAGGAGCATACCTACGGGCAGCGAGGTATTCACATGGCAGTTCTTGATAGAGACGTATCCGTTAAGGTGTCGTTCGCACTTTAACCTTTGCTTTTTGTGTAGACTTTCCTGTTGGCTCCCATAAAAATTCCGGAGAATGCAGAAGATTCCTCATATTTGTCCATGCTTCGAAGGAGCGAGTGTGACAGTGTCCCGAAAGCTGGTGGGGTGACGCGTGATCCAAAAAGGCAAATGTGAATTGTTGATCACCCAAATCGTGGGAAGAGCGATTGAGACTCCGATCACGTTCCTTTGCTTTCGTCCTCATCGTCCTACACGACGCCGAAGACCATTCACGCGTCGTACTCGACAGCGGACTCAACAGACGGCATACTTAATGCTCATAAACTCAACCGTTACGATTTCCATGATTCCATCCGGATCTCAGTTCCAACAACCAAATACCAAACGGAAAGCAGACGACTCGAACCCTCTGGTCGCCACGGCTAAACGCCTCAAGAAAGATGTATGTTATATGTCTCCGGAACCTTGTCTGGATGCTGATCCGTCTAGTAGAAATCTACCACTAACAAACGAAAACGTGGGTATCCGTTGTATCTCTGTTAGATGAAGGCTGACATGAACCCAAGTACTGAATGCAGAAGAAACACCCACTGGCCTGTTCATAGTCCGCGCACCTCCAACGCAGGATTCATCCTTCTCGGCCTCACAACCACTACCCTCGTCCTCCAATGGTCAGGCACAGATCCCCCCTAGACCTTCCTCATCTCAACCCGTGTACCGCGCATCCTCAACACCCTTGTCTTCTTCACAACCACCCAACAAGAAGTTCCGAGCCTCGTCCCAAACGCCGTTGTCCTCCCATGCGCAATCTTCACGACACATCCACCCAACACCGTCCCCCATACCCGAAGACCCAGAACTTGAAACTGCCGTTCGTGCAATGAACGATGAGGCAGAGCATCTACGTCGACAATCTCGTGTTCCAACTGTCATGGATCAGAATGTGGACCCTGCTTTTCAGTTTCCCCGTTCGGAGCTGGCGAATAGAAAGGGAAAGGGAAAGGGGAAAGGGAAGGAGGTTGTTACGGACACGTCTCTGCCTATACCTGAGAATGAGACGCCACAGATTCAGCGGAATAAACGGCTACGAGAGGGAGCCATGGCTGCTATTACCAGTGACCGGGAAGAGGATGAGCGGGTTGGAAGGGGTCAGGAGAGGGGGCAGAATCACCGACGAAGGAGCTCGGTGTCGAGGGGGAAACGGATAAGCAGTGGCTTTGAGACAACCGGAATCATAAGTGAGTTTGGAGGGGCTCATCGATCCCGCGTTGCCTTACTGATCTGGTTGTTGTAGCGTCACCACACAATTCCGTATCCGAAAAGAGCTTTTATAAACACATTGACTGCGACCTACCCGACGCAGAACGGCTGCGGCAGCTCCTCATTTGGTGTACGATACGTGCCTCCGGCACAACAACTTTTTCCAGCTCTTCTACGCCATCGAAACCGAAAACCGTACCTGTGAATAAACAACTCCCGAATTTATCAGCGAAGGCAACGCAGGTGCTCAATAGGGTACAAGATGATATCGTGCGTATGCTGGCAGAACGCAAGATCGACTTGAGCTTGTATGGCGGCCCTGACACCAACAAAGCGGGCCCAAGCGAGGTCAAATTGAAGGAGAATGAACAAAATTCCAAGAATAAGGACTTTGAAGTAAAGTATAGCCAGCAGATACGGCAGTGAGTGTTGTGTTCTATCCTAGTGACAGTTGAGACTGACATAGATAACTCAGGCTGGAAGAGGAAGAGGACCAGTGGAAAAAGGTTTCTTACCGCTATGAGGAATACTCTAAGAGGTTCTCACAGGCAATGGAGAAGCGAGCCGCGGAGGCTACGTCACTATCCTCGAAAGCGAAGGGCAAGCGGCGACAGATAGAAACGGACGAAGACCTCGACGAGCTGCTACCAGACCCACACGATCTGGCTCCTGATCTCCGGAAATCACTTGATCTCGCACGTAGCGCCCTCTTACAACGATCCTCAACCACGAACCCGCCAGTACTAACAACACTCCGTGGAACGAACCTCACACGAACAGAAGTAACAACAACGATAGATACCCTTCTAGAACACGCAACGTACAAACTCGACCGACTACATTCTTTCGTCAATGCTGCCCGAACAACGACGAGAGTAGCAGAGGAGATGTTAAATGAGAGGTTCAAGTTGCTCGTGGACAACTTGGAGAAACGAAGAGTGGGTGGATCGGGGGTGGATTCGTCTGGGGCAACGAGAGGGGGTGTGGATGTTGTGAAAAATTACGTTCGGAAGGAAACTGCACCACTACATGTCCAGGACGCCGCTGCGGCCTCATCTTCCGCCACTTCAGGGGAAGGAACAAGTACAAGTGCGAGTGCGCCAGGTGGAGGATTAATGGACCTCATGCGTGCATTGTCACGTGTTGACACTGCACGGCATCCATCAAAGATTGGGGATTCAGTGCGGAGAGCCGCGAGGGAGGTGCAGAGGATCGGGGAGAGCGGTGTTGGTGATCGGAGGTTGACAGCTGTGTACCCACCTGGGATACTCTCCGGCGGTACTGGGAATGGGCACGGGAACGTTATGATGACGCCGAGGAAAGCTCCTGGTACACCGAGGAGGCATGGAACGCCTGGGAGGGATCGTGAGCGGACACCTGGACGGTAATGTTGCAGACCGTTGATGGTAGCAGGTAGTGATTTATTGGTATTCTTATTTGTGTTTGCCGATTTCCTTCGTTCGATTTCCCTTTCGCTTCTGGTTGTATGTGTGTTTGTCGGATTTGGTGCCCGTGTCTTTTGGTTTGGGTTGGATAAGTCTGTGCTTGTTGAAATGTATACCAGTGCTCTTCATCGTAATCTCGAAAACGTTGAGTGCGCGCATGAAGTCGTTGTCTACACACATGTATAATGGTAAAAAGAGTCGTTGCCGCAGAGACCACCAGCGTCCATGGACGAGTTTAATTGAACAAGAAAATAATTTAGACGACTATATTTCTGTCCAGTACAAGCTTCTGATAAGCGACATTCAATGACAAATACATTAACAATATATCACAGCACTACGCTCTTGATGCTTCCACAGCCCCAGCCGAGTCACCACACAAAGGACTTCACCCTAGGCCACAACCAGGCTGGTTCGTAAGCTACTGTCTAGCCACAAATACTCTTTATAAAGTTATGCTGTGACGATCGACCAGCACCACCACAGATTTACTTACCGTACATGTGGTATACTCAAGGTATTCGGGGGCCTTTCCCTCGTGGTGAGTGATTGGGGAGTATGTTACAGTGATTCCGGCCCTTGGGATGCCATGAAGTCTACCAACTCGCAGGAGAAATGCTCTTCTTGAGGTTTGTCGGGTCGTCAGCGGGTCGACGGGTGACAGGGTGTTTGTAGTCTGGGTCATGTAAAGCGAGTTGGTAGATGAGGTCTGGGGCAACCTGAAGGGGGCCATCGCGTTCGTTCGGTCAGGGGAAGAAAAGGCAACCCCCGAGGCAATCAAGTTGTTGACACTCCTCAGCAATGGACTGCAAACTGCAAACTTGCCAACGCCAGCAGGATACCACCTACAGCATGATCCAGGTACACTGACAAAGGTTTCTGGGTTCCCGGAGGCTGAAAAAGTTTCGGAAAACCCAACAAACCCTGAAACTAAATTTACAGCAACAACTCGAGGACAATCCCAAATTACTAATCATTGAAGGCGTATGAACTCAACTGATGTAGTCAGGGGACGTAGTAGGTAAATCCGACTCTAGACAAGGCGACTTCATTCATAGGGAACGTCATATGTAAACCAAACCGAAGCCAAAACCTTCAATTCCATGCCTGCTGTGCGTAAATCCCTAACACAGCATTCGACAACACATCCGAATACTTCAACGCATCACTCGTCGCGTATACCTTCACACTCTGCAGCGAATTCAAAATGTTCAACAACCGAGTCTCAATAAAATCGATGAACACAAATTCAACCAGGGTATCGGGTGTGGTATCGACGGGCACAACGGACGATATATATTGCGGAACGTCGAACTCAGGAAGGGGCTCGTGTAGGGTGTCATCGCCTACTCCTGGGCAGGACTGCAAAAACACCAACCAGTGAGTGAGCAGAGTATAAGACAAAGAGGACTCACATCCTGAGTAACATATCCCAATGTCAGATTCCCCTGCCTCCTCTCATTCCCGACTCTTCTATCCATCTTCTTCAACCACTCGCGACGGATTCTCTCGACGTCGCCCCTTTTGTATTCCTCTATGGTGTCAAAATACCGTTCTTCTAAAGATTCCTCACCACTTGGGCTACGACGGCTTTGAGGCGGGGGGTTATTCAATGCCTTCACAGCTTCCATAGCAAGCGAGAGCGGAACATCCGGGAGGTAAAGGAACGAATCGACAAACGACGCTATTTGGAACTGATCGTCGCGCGTAAATGGACCGACATAGAGGTCGAAGCGTAGGAAAAATGAGTTGATCATGAACAGCGTAGGTTTGGATGTTTTCGGGTTGTTGAGCTGGAGAGCGGTGGGTAGGGCCTTGTCAATGAAGAGGGAGAGGAGGGAGCCATTCGATGGGTAGGGTACGCTTTTTGCAGGGTAGTAAGTACGAGCCCAAGGGCGAACGAACTACACGTACCGCGAAAGGAAAAAGTCCTGCGGAGCAGTCCCGAAAGTAAAGCCCAGATTAAACCTGTCGAAAAGCCCGTGCAAACCCTCAGTGATCTGTTGACCCAATTGAGTATCGAAATTCCTGTGGTTTTTCTGGGAATGGAACTGCGAAAGTTTGTGAGTCGGACTGGGGAGGGCATATTTGAATAGAGTACTTCGTATGTGACACGGTTAGCATCGAGATATCTCCTGCTGAACTTGATATCTGCAGTACTGCCCTTCTTGTCCAAATTGGCGCCTATACACGTCGTGTTGATATTGTGAATGATTGAGATATATAGTGGGAACACGTACTCAACCATCCTACCGGACACATGTTGAAGTTAATCTGGGAGAGATAGATTCGTCACCCGGGTACGTACCGACCGTTTCCAAGTACCGTCCACTCTCCAAAGCCATTGATCTACCGTCAAATTGCACTACACACGATTCTTAATGTCAAAACATAGAAGAAGATTGGGAAAGACGCACCACAGTCACGAATATGCGTATGTCCTAAATAAAATACTAAGATAACAAGGCCGTCCGAAACGAGACTGGAACGCACCTCCCAGAATGACAATCGGCGTTGTCGGGTGAACAGCACGAACGGCATTGAAAACCAAAGGCCCTAATGAAATCCGTAATTCGCTCTATATTGAGTAAACAAATTATGTGCGCACAATTATCGCGGGAGACTGGCATATGTCTTGGGAAGCCGACTATCAGTTATTCTAAGCGTATTCGAGCCCGCACAGGGACTTACCCTATCAACAAGAATAAATCAGGTTCCTCCTGAATCGCATCTAGGAACTGCGAACACATTCAGTACATGGTTGCTGCGTGATGTCGAGATACAACACGCACCCAGCTCTCTTTAACCATGTCTGCGACTTTCTGTACAGTTGTACCCTTGTCGTTAGCAGTGAAGTCGAACAACACGCCGACCGAAGTGATCTTGCGACCGCTGAAGCTTCGTTTAGCAAGGAGGTACGAGTACCCTCGACTACAGACGTACAGTTTAGTTGTAAACTTCGTGAACCGTTCTTCGGATCAAGTTCAGTCATTGATCTATGTGAGATGTTGTGTTCGAACGTACCTCCCACTGGAACGCTCACGGCGTTTCCATCTTGATCGGTGATGGTGATGTTGACATTGGAGGACAAGTAGCGTCCTTTCAATGCAGGTGCGAAGTTTTGATACCTATTAGATTATAAATCATTGTCTGTACCCCCTCGACGATTGTCGGACGTAGATACTAACATGTCAAGGGTATCGTTGTAGACGTATAATTCATGACTGATGCGGGTATCCTGCGTAAGGCCAAAGTCAGACAATAAACGTAGTCGTAAGCTCACTTTCCGATAGTCATAGCGTCATAAGGGAGCTTCTTGATGAATTCATTAGCCTGTTGATCATATGAGATTCTAGAGGGATTGGAGGGGGAAGTGGGGAGTATACATCTTGAGCATCGACTCCGCCAGGTGGGAAACCATCACTGAGCCCAGTACCTACCCACAATACTGTCAACAAAATCCTAGAAAACAGAATGAATTACTCACCATCATGCACATCTCCACTATCAATCAATAGAAGATCAACATTGCGCTCCTGTCAGCTGCTTCAGCACGTCATCAACCTCAGGTGTAACGTTAGAAAACCCACATCCGCGAGCTCCTTCATGTGCGTAACAAACGACGAGAAGTCGCCTAATGTCCCGCTACATAGTAAACTTTATCAGCGCATGCCCCCCATATCAAACAACAACTTAAAACGCACCTATAATTTGGCTCGGGGAACGTTGCCTTCTGATGGCCCAATAACCATCCATGACTGTCCGTGGTATGGATAAAATTGATGTCACCCCATTCGAGAGGTCGAGTGGGCGGTGTGAGGGCTGCGTGGGGCGTTGGGTGCGCATACTCATCGTGCGTATGACCATTATCATCACGTCGAGCATGGTTGTGCCCTCCATCGCATGCATCCACGAGCAATCCGGGAAGGACTAAACCCAAGAACGAGAACCACCAAAGTTGTATCCCCATGTCGCGCTGGTCGAGAAGGACTAAAGTGCAAGAGAGAGGATTGGGCGGAAATGGGTGAGGAGCCGGGGTTTATAAGTGCGGGATTAAACATTGAACATGCCAACTACTTCCCCAGACAGGAAGGAGTTCCAAAAAAAAACCAACATGAAGAGGCTAGAAGTTCATTGAGTCCCGCGGTACAGAACAGTGGTAGGCCACTTGTCTAGAATTTGATCTTCTTGGAAGGCATCAGCCCATGATATGTGGCAGTGAGATTGATTAAGCTCGGGAGTTTTTACATGTCCTTGATTTTTCGAGCGGTTTGGGCGTTGTTGATGCCGTAGACAACTTTCGTATGGATATATCAATAATTGAATGTAAGACATAAGAGCCGGACACCAGCAAGGACTCGCATGTATGCATGAGGAATGAAAGATAGGAGGACGGCACCAACTCGGATCCGTTTTCCGAACCTGCCCTTCGCGTTTATTATTGGGTTCACGGTAATCAATCACCACTCACGTGATCAAAACTGGTTGACGAGGCCGCGCCAGCACTTACCTTATCCCAATTCATGATGATATGCGCTCAGCGCGTTTTCCGGTGTTTCCGAGCTCTTGAACGGTTAGGGGACAGGATCACCGGTGCAGCAGGCCCGTATTTCGTTGCTCTTGCTATCATCCTAACTTCGACAGGGACGGTGTGCTTCTGTAAGCTCTTTCGTCTGAGGCTCCCTGCACATCTCGTTAACTTGACCATACCGCAGTCGACGTGATTGCTCCAGGACTCAACTACCGCCTCGTGACGCTACCCATATGTATATTGATCGCGCTCAATCTACACATGCACTATTACTATGTTTGCACGGTGCGACCTGGTTTCGTCGAAGAGCCTCCGAAGCTCCAGGGCCATGGGCTACTTTGGGCGAAGAGGAGGGCAAAGCGACGAGGTGGTGATGGTGGAGTTCTGACTGCCCCCGTAAGGGTTAACGGTGCTCGCGTCACGGTCGCTGAGATAATGAAGTGTCGCAAGTGTGGTCAGCAGCGGCCAGAAGTGAGTCTGCAGTGGTTGTTACGCTTGATGTTCGCTGACGATTGCCGAGAGAGAGCACATCATTGCCGGATATGTAACCGTTGTGTTCTAAAATATGATCATCATTGTCCAGTGAGTGGTATATCTTCCTGTTCACCGTTGAATCGCTCAGAAATTCTAGTGTACGTGCCTTGTTTATCCATCTGTGAACCAGGTTGACCAAGCGCAGGGATAAATCAATGCGTTGGGTTGCATAACGAGCGTCACTTTGTGCTATTCTTGTTCGTTTGTTGTTCGTTCGGATCTATTGGAATTGTATCTTAATGACTACTCAACAGGGTTTACCTTGCGATATCGACGTTGTGCTATAGCGTGCTCGGATGGCCGTTTCTTCTTGAATCATTGGGCGTGACATACAGTCTTGAGGTATGTTTCTTCCACTATATGTAGTCCTCACACTTTGCTTATGTGATACGTAGTGGCCATATCACGTCCCCGAAGTTGCTTTCGCAATGATCTATATCCTTGCTGTGGTACTTTGTATCGCAGTGGGGATCATGGGCGGCTATCACATATGGGAGGTCGCAAACGGTGAGACATCCGTAGAAGCCCAGGATCATGAAGTATATCGTAATAGGGCGAAAGAAAGGAGCGAGGTATGTCTTTCCCTTGTCTTCCGAGTAATTTATACTGACCTCTTCGCGCAAGCAATTTATTAATTCATATAATCTTGGGTTCGTAGCACAGCCACATTGTTGAAAAGTCCACAATTCCAAATTCTGTTAACGACAGGAAGCGGAAAAATCTCGAATTATTCTTTAATATTGGAGATGGCGGGTAGTAAGTGAGCTGTGCACCTCCCAGTTTCTTAGACTAACGTTCCATTCAAATAGCCCGTGGTATACCCTAATACTTCCTCTGCGCGTGATGCCCTACACCGATGGACATTCCTGGGCACGTCGGGACGGATACGACAGGCACGCTGGCGTGCGGGTAGGGGACGAACTGACGGACGAGGAGGAGGGTTAATATCTTACGTTAAGTAAGAATCTCGTGGATTTTATCTCCAGGTTGGATATATTATGCTATCTGTAAGTTGCTTATTCCTGTTCTTTCGAAGATGATATTTGCCGGGGCCATATGACACTTCGAAGTTCTGGCTCTTTGTTGGTGCTTGGGGAGGCGAATGACTTATGTCCGGCTACGAACTTGTTTCTTCCCCCTTTCGGAGGATCGAAACCCACCTGATCGTTGTCTTTTTCTTCTATAAAGTCCTTACGCTGATAGAGCTCTCATTTCATAGCTTGTAATTGCTCAGCCTAATGATATTCGTTTGGTCGTTTAGACAATCTTCAAAACTCGGATGATAACATGCAACATTTGGGGATCTAACTCTTTTGTTCCTACGACATGGGTGACGTTAGCCCACAGCCGAAGTCAGTACTACTAGCCACACTGATCAGCCAGACCCTCATGTTGATGAGGGCTGTGCTGCAACTAGTCATCAGTGCTCTTCTCCCCCAATCCCTCTTCAGCTACTATGTTCTCCATCCCCCCAGATTATGTATTAGCATCCCAATTCAGCCACTTCGTTGCACTGGTTTATAGTCTCTGGGCTTTCTTTGGCACGCCCAGAGGAAAGGCAAGACGGGTGGATGAAGTTCAATGGGCGCTCGTGCTGATGTCCCTCAACTTGGGCACGCTTGTCTTGGTGGACGGAATGATCTCTCGAGGCTCTCACCTAGGACAAATCTCGAGCACGACCTGGTTCCGACTCAGGGTGAGTGATTGGGCTGCTCTGATTTGATTTCTGGAGTTGCTCACTCATTTCCTCAGGACCTGTTGGCCGTCACGACGTTGTTCTTTGTGTGCTATTTTATTGCTCGTATCCCTACCCCGAGTCGCTCCTCCAAAACACTTATGTTTCTCCTCAGGTCGGCCCCCGGGTTTCGTCTAGAGGACAGTGGTCGTCGTTAGTCGCCATCACTCTCACATGGCTCTGTACTTTAGCGCTGGGAAGCGCCGTGTTGGATGTGGCATGGAAGACCCTTGTGTGGCTTGTTGGTCATATCCCAACTCCAGGGCATAGGGGCCCGGCATCAGCGTGGGATAATGTGTTCGAGAAGATATCACTGGTTCCCTGTGAAGTCCTTCCACTCGTGTTAAGTACGTCCCTGTAGTTTGTCGGAAGTCTCTGTTCAAGAGCTGACTTAGATATCTTTTATGTGATAGTGCTGCGCTCAGTTAGGTCAGATGCTAAAGTATGCCAGCAGCTCGCCCAGAACCGTGCTCCATTTAGTGTCGAGTATGGCTCGGTATCTGGGGATGGCGTCGTGCATTGGAATGGGCCAGCTCTGCCGGCGCTAGAGTCGTATGACGTGATGCTACTTTGTCTAGCTATATTTTTCGCGTGCCTTTCTGCACCGTTGCAAGACATTCCTTGGGAGAGTAAGGGTGCCTTTGGGGAGGGCGTTGTTGTGGTTTGTAGTACGGTGAGTACCTCCTGTTGTTACTCCCGTGGAATTAGTCTTGATAATATACCCAGATGCTAGTTATCGTTACGATGAGGTGTTACTTTCGTTTAATCAACTTGGTCCGGGCGTCAGACGCCCTTCTGGTGTAGTCATTCATCTATTCTTTATGGATCGATCTCGAATGTAGTGAATCACAAATGAAATTATTGTTCAGGTATACTCAGAAGCTACAACTGCCCATGTTGGCACCTAGTTCTCAGATATCCTGACTACGAGCTTCACTCCTGATACCTGATTATTCTCCAATCTTTTCAATCCCTCTACGATTCCATCCAGTCCCCCAGGAATGACCTCAACTTTATTAGGCTAGAGAAGCGCCAGATAAGCGCCAATCATTGAAATATCCACAACCTGACTCACCGTCAACGTCCCGTTCTCAATCATAGCTGTAATCCCGGAATACAAAGCCCCCAACAAACCCACGTTGTGTGGTGCATCTGGCATCCCGTTCGTGCTTGATATGTGTTTATCAGGAGTTTGTGAATCGGCAGGGACGAAAGAAGGAAGAACAAGTGCCAGTTTGCCACCTGGAGTGAGGAGGTCGTACGCGGCAGTTTGGGTTTCTTTCTCAGAGATAGAATCAAAGATGTAGTGAATGACACCACTACTGCTGGGGTCGTTCACTTTGCCAGCAGGTCCAATGATCTTGGCGAGTTCGGTCCGGATATTGGTTGGTGGCGTGTTGCGGTCGATGATGTGTGTTGCACCAAGAGATTTGAGCATATCCGTGTGCTTCGGAGACGCAGTTGTGATGATGGGCGAGAATCCGGCCGCCTTGGCGAGCTGGATGGCTGGTATGTGTTTATTTGAGTGAGCGCCTGACTTTGGCTCGTGACGTTTGGAATACGTACCAAATTGACCGACGGAGGATGAACCACCTATGACGAGGATGGGTTGTCCGGTGTATTTTCCTGTTCCGGAAGGGAGTGGGGTGAGCCCCATACCATAGGGCGGGGCATTGTACAAGCCAAACCATGCAGCAAGAATGGCTATAGGAAATGTTGATGCTTGTTCATACGAAAGGCTTTCTGGGACCTATATCATTACCAAGATAATTCGTGGGCGCATTAGTTAATCTTTGGTATGACTTGTGAATCGGCGGCACCCACTTTCGCGGCAAGACCTTCTTTCAGCTTGCAGAACTCCTGGAAGGCAGAGTAATCAGCCCGAAAAAGACATGGACCGAAGCTGAATTTCATATCGACTATCAGCAGGTGCTACAGCCAACATATTCTATGCCCACTTACACACGATCTCCGACGGAGAACCTCGACACGCCCTCGCCAATTTCAATCACGTCACCTGCGATATCACCCCCAAGGACAGCGGGATACTCGTTGACGATAAACCCATATTTCTGGATCTTCCAATCGGCTGGATTAAGCGCTGCAGCTTTGACCCTGACTAGTATCTCTCCTGGACCAACTTGGGGGACGGGGCGAGTACCGCGAACGAAGTTGCCGTACTTTTCAGTGATGAGCAAGGCGTTTTGTTGCATCCTTGACAAGAGGGATTTTCTGTTGTAGGGTTGGTGTATACGATGAGGTGTTATATATGTTTTCTGGCCGCTGACAATGACAAAGTAACTTACAAACCCATTCGCTTGTGGACCTCTGTGTTGTACTAGAACACGAGAAACATGGATTATTAATAAGCTTGCTTTTTAAGCATCTTTCGCAACTGGTTTCACGAAGGGGGTTGCCGTGCTGCACGGTCATCATGTAATGTAGCCCCACCGACGTGCCTGAAAACGGAACCGGGCGCCCCGGGACACAGAGGGAAGAAATCCCATTTAAGATAGTTCCTTGGTGATGTTGAGTTTTCTGATGATGGGCCCATGAGTGTGATGCCTCGCACTTAGATGGATGGAATAAATCAACGTTCAAGTCTTTCTGATGCGATAATCCAAATTTCACATATGACTTAGAATGTCGCACTTAAACGAGAACAAAGGGGCTGAGCTACCTTGTACTTGGCGGGACCTTCGCCTTCTCTGGGGTCCCCAAAGGTTATGAGGCGCTGTTGTGGACAAAATTATTTGGTCAAGCGCAAATCTACTTTAGTCCCCACCAAAATTAAATCTGGTTCCGCGCGTAATAATATTTGAGTTCTGCATGTACAGACCCTAAGTCATGTGGCAGAGGCTGCTGGATGCCATCCCGCCACTGCCCGCCATAGTCCCGCCTCCATCCCGCCCACCGTCCTGCCATTGCCCTGCCCTCGTCCTCATCGTCCTAGCAGGCATTTTGGGCCTTGTGGAGGTCACATGACAATACCGGGGGCCGCTCCTGATGGCCGTGATTGATCATCATTTTGACCCGAGCTCATGACATTGGACAGGAACAGGACGATGGCGAGATGGCATCCAGCAGCCTCTGCCACATGACTTAGGGTCTGTACATGCAGAACTCATATTATTGCGCGCGGAACCAGATTTAATTTTGGTGGGGACTAGAATAGATTCGCGCTTGACCAAATATTTGTCCACCGCGGCGCCTCATATGCTATCTTGTGCGGTGTGAATCGCGCAGTTTCACGACAGCCTCAGAGGCACAGCGGATTCTGTATTGAATTTGGCGCATAACACATAACATAAATAACGCAATCTGAACAGTAAATGGCGCGAATGACCACTGGTGCTATAGATCTTCGTCTCCTGAACCTAGAGTCATGAGCTGAAAATGCCTATGGATCGGCTTCGTTCCAGGAGTGTCTTATGGGCTGTGGCAGGCTACATGCTATAACAGGTATCAGGGTTGACTGTAGTATCAAAGCCACAAGACGTAGGTATCCAGAGGAAAAAAAGTTAATGACGACACCGATAAGACAGAGTGGGGTAAAGAAAGGCTGTTACGGTGCCATTCCACACGAAAAGATGAACACGAGATTTATTTACTATACGTAGGGTCCACGGCCTACCATCATTACAATCAGACATATTCACTGCCTTGGTTCGACCCCAGCACTGCACTTTAGCAGTATCTTATCGCCTTATCTTCGGCCAGTCTGATCCCAGGGGCTTTCCACGGCCTACCATCATTACAATCAGACATATTCACTGCCTTGGTTCGACCCCAGCACTGCACTTTAGCAGTATCTTATCGCCTTATCTTCGGCCAGTCTGATCCCAGGGGCTTTGTTAGCGACGGGGTCCCACACAGATAGGCAATGCAGTGCTCATCCAGAGGCGGTCCGAAAGTGGGAGGGTGTCCCTACGTGTAGCCCATAACCACTACGGGGTCCCGGAAGCAAACAGATAAAAATGTCAAGCGCATCAAATACGGGTCTCCCGGCAGGGACGGTCCAGAAACTCAGTTGTGTACCACTATATCCGTGATTTTATTTATTATCTTCTGGTCTCAGGTGCCAAAACCAAGCTATTCAATATCACTTTCTTCTCTAATGGTTTTTTAAGCATCTTTCGCCATGAAAAAACATACATTTAGACTGACTTAGATCACAGTTCACACCGTGCTTATCCATTAGGCAGTAACATACAGCAGTGGCCAATGATGCTAACTGCTATTATATAAGAAAAGGTTAAACAATAAGAGGAGAAGGTGGATTCCATATTAAATGAATATATATATGCCGCACAGGGCACTAGATGAATTTCAGAGAAAATGTTTATCAGAACGATTTGACTGGATATGCACTTGTTGATGTTCCTGGAGTGGTATTAGTTCCCTGTTATTAATTACCATAGGACTAACGGACAAACCTCCTTAAGCTACAAATTCCCATCGTTCCCCATTACCAGGTCCGGAAGCTACATAAACAGGTCCACCATTGTCCCCATTTTTCGGATAGGTCGCACAGAACCCCCCCTCGAAGAACTCGAACTTGAAGGAGGACCCGTTGCTTCCTCGCATGAGGGTCCCTCCCCACTGGTTGAAAGTCAGGGACGTAATCTGAGTCTGTTCCTGATCGCCATTGAACTCGAACGAAACCACGACATCATCGTCACCGATGAGGATATCCTCATTCGGCCGATGCGCGGATGGTAGCTGTTCCTTCCTTTGGATGGTGAACTTGGTTTGATGAGTCCTGGAGACCTCGATCCGAGCACGGTTGGGATTGTAGTACCAATAACAATCCGGATGTATGGTTGACCGAACGAAGAACCTGGATCACAAATACTGAGGTGAGTGTCGGAGTCGTCAGGCGAGTAATGAAAAGCAGTGAATACTGACTTCCCCCCATTCATATTATCCGGATGGTGGTTCGGTGGCGCAATAGGCACAGACTGATCGTTAGGTATCGGATGAACGAAGCACGTATCAGGGTTCCATCCCTCGGTCCGGGCCTTATTCGGAAGAACAGGGACAGAAAAGTATTGCGAGTGGTGTCGGCGACTTGAACGACTGTCAACTTTTTGAACAACACGCCAGAATTGGTCGGCAGAGCCACGAGAAGGAAAGGCCACGAGGTACTGTCAAGCGAGTGAGTGTAAATCTGGGGCTAGTGCCTGTGATCGAAATCGCACTTGGCCACGATCGCATTCCATGTATACATAAAATGTGCCGGGTGGAAAAGACATTCTGAGCAGGGAGGGTGGGATTTCAAGTGGGTGCTTGTGCTGAGCCCACTGCATACAACTCTACTCCATCTTATATTTAAGACCGCGCGGCTCCTCAGCGCCTTTGGAACAATCTCATCTTCTACGAGGCCTTGCATACGGCAGTTACTGCGGGCGGTGCCCACAACAGCTATAACACCAGTTGACATAGTTCTAGTTGACTAGGGGCACAAGCCGAGCGGCCAGCGACGGGGTAAGGTAACATCTCCAAATGGAACAGCAGGTATTGCATTTCTTGGTCGTAAAAGAATGTGTGGGTCCGTAATGGAATGCACAGGATGCTGGCAGAAATCCCATCAGCGCCTTTCTAGCGAGTCCAGAATCTTCCAGATAAAAACAAACATCTTGGAATGACCGATGTGGTATATGATGCTTGTACCCGTGTATGCGGATGGCAAGGATTCGGCTAAGCATAGGGAAACTTGGTGAGAACCGAACAGAAGAGACGCCCTGAATTTCCCACGATTTATGTTCAGCTCATGAGCATTAGAGATGCCGATCTGAAATGAGTATAGGGAAACAGACTTCCAACTTTCTACAAAGTTCGTTCTCTTCCCCCACCCCGGAAAAACGGTGATCTGTAACCTCTGCGAAGGATCTGGTATGCGAATTTTTCTAGTCCATCGTCCTGGAGAAACCGGCCTCAGGTTCTACTTGCTTCTCGACATGGGTTGTTGCGTGATGATTAGATGACTAGATCTCTTGTTATTTTCAGACAAACTGGGGGCGGGGGAAATTTTTGGTCTCTACAACGTGTTTTCATATGGGGTTCATTGTGCTCCGATCTTCCTCGACCAATCATGGAAGGCGGTATTTACCTGCTCGCCATCTCGGGGAGATGCCACGCGGCCATCACCTTGTCCTTGATATAGCTATGCTCTTGGCGCCCACTTTCACCGCCGAGGAACATGACGCAAGACATCAGCCGCCTTCCCTTTTTCCTACTCTGTGGGTGGTACGCCGCCCAGCATTGCTGGAACCGTGATCCTACATGCACTGGAACACTAAGTATAGTCGATTGGTTCCCAAAAAATGATTCCTCGGGAGTGACAGTAAGGGAAGGGAGAACCTTGTATCATGAGAATTATCGTCGTCACTGAAGAAATAGAGGATGGATGGAAGGAAAGAACGATCGAAGCGCTCGTTTGGTGTACTTGAGGGCCGGACAAGAGCTTGCGTTCTCCCGGTTCCACCTATCATTCTGATGTAGTCTTACATGGGGGAAAAATGACGGACCGATTATTCATAAGTCAAAAACAGCGGGGTGCTGCGCCCCTCATACCCGATATGGATTGGCCAGACCCTCACCCTAGTCTTCACCTACTATTGTGGCACCCATCTGCCCTCCGGTGCAAAGATAGGAAATGCAAATGATGCCGGGGATGGCTGGAAACCCTGTTGTATTTAACTTGCCAATGAGTGAATCCAACATTGACCCCGCCCGGACTGCTGAAGTGGCTAGCATCTAGTAATGATCAAATCTATGTCACGGCATTCCCCAGAAGACAGGGACCGTTACCCTCATGGTCCCTCGATCAACTTTTAGACCATCCCTGTCTTCCCATCCCAGCCGGGTGTAACTTTCCTGTTGTAGTTCATATTCATTCGTGCCACTACATTGTGCCTATCGTTCAATACAGTTCTGCGTTGCTGCCTGGGATAATAGCACTTGTCAGATTCGGAGCCTCTGTTTATGCAAGAAACAATGTGGGATACTCTTACGATCAGCAAAAAATAGTCTCACTAACCAGACTTTTTTGCTAGCAAGGCCCCTGCCCGCCTCCGAGTCGCAAAGGCCACGACAGGGGAAGGGCCCACTTACAACGCCCGTATTCCCAAGAACACCGACTTACAATTGTATCATTCTTCCGATAGTCTAAGTTTGTAGCACACAAGCGTGCGATAAAAAGAACCTGGTTACAACCGGGGTGAAAAAGACCCGAGGAACAAATAAGGGTGTGATGGCTGATCCGCTTCGTATTTTTAGACTCACAGAGCCTCCGGCATGCCCATCGGTGAAGGTACTCACCAGCCAAGCATCAAGCATTAGCAACCACAAATATACTTCTTTCTCATGCCCCCTTCCATTCTATAAATATAGAATATTTGACGCTTCATTGCACTAATCAAAAGTACTTGACGGTGGTGTCGATGTCGATCATTAATTCCACCTGTTCGAGTGGACCTGACGGTGGTATTCTAGTGCATTGTACCCTTATGTGCCGTGCGGACGATACTGCCCGTAGCCGTAATGGAACGAAGGTTTAAATACATTCCGCGCAGCTTTGGACATGGGGACGGACCCGCCCAGTCGACAATTTGAGCATAGCGCACGACTTAGCAGCTATCTCTTGAGACCACCATGGACGGAACCGTCACGACCTTAATATGGGCGATCCAGCAGTTCAGCATAACGCAGGTGAGGCATCTCCATCTCCCGATTCTCCAGGAGGTTGATTGGAGTTTCAGTATTGCAAAGGTATTAACTTAGCGGCCATCATTTATTCTGGGATCATTGGATAGTCTAATGAACTTCATAGTCGCGCTCATCACCGTTTTCACCGCTGACTACTTCCAGACGCTGGCCACGGAAGTATGTCGCTCTTTGTACACCGCGTCTTGACGTCAAATACTGACGCTGAAAATAGATTACTTTTCTCTGGCCAGCACCATGGACAGTACTCAAGGCTGTGTTCCTTGTCACCCGCTATTCTCCTTTCGTGGATGCAGCAATGTTCATATTCAGTAAGCTCTCTCATTTGGTATTTCCAGCAGTGATATGATAGCTTGGCGCAGTTATTACGGCGCTGACGCCTTCCACTGAGGTATGTTCTACCGGGGACCAAAAGTGACCATACCCAGTGATGTTGAAAGGCTTGGATATAGGTCTGTACTCAAATCCTCAGGGTCAACGTATGGTCAAGCGGTATCGGACAGATGTCTGCGCAAGGCGAGTACAATCCACTGTTCACACCGATCGCAATCTAAACGTTTGAAAACCAGTGCTCCTGATTTACCGGGCCTATGCGCTACTGGGTCAAACGCGTCCTTCCGCGATCATTCTATCTGTTTTTGCCATCGTAAGGTCCCGGGGTACTCCAGCCTTCTACTCAAGTAATGACTTTTGACTCAGATTGTTTTCGCGACGGGATTTACCCTCCTCGCATTGATTCATCACCACCTTTCAGGTCAGTCAATTTGTCGTCCGGTGATCATTTTCGTACTAATTAAATTTTAGTACTTCAATCACCGCTCCCTGGTTTCCTCCCCGGCTGCTTAATAGCCAGTTCATCTACTGCCGAAGATGGGTATGCCATTGCCGGAATCATTGCATCCATAATTTATGAAACTAGTGGGTCTACTTACTTTTGAATGTGATAGTACCCGACTTACATATAACGCTTTAAGTTCTTTTCCTGACTATATGCTGGGCCAAATTCCAGAAATACAAAGAAGATGGTAATTGGTTGATGAAAAGGATATACAGCGATGCACTCGTTTATTATTTGATTTCCCTTGGTGAGTACTCTCAGCGTCTACACATCGAATTCGTGGTAGTCTAACCACTTATTAGTTATTTCCGCACTGGGTATAATTGTATGGTTTTCCTCTACAGGTCCTATACGTGACCTTTCTTCTCCGTGAGTTCATTCCTTGCCTGGGATGCTGACCCGGGATTGGCGGGCATTGACTCCCTCCGAATTTTTAGTGTATCAAGATTCTTGATCAGCATCGTCTCATGCAGAATCATCCTGCACATCCGCAAATATGGGCATGAAGGACTCCGGGTTTTAAATGACAGCGGCGCCTTTGGGACCATTAATATGGTCGCAGGGGAAACAGTTCAATCAATCTCGGGAATTGAATTCGCCGGTCCTGGTCAGCGTCGCCGTGTAGACACTGAAATCGGGCTCCATTGAATACGTTATAATATTAGGGGAATACATAAATAACAATTGTATAGTCAAATTGTGCCAAACCTTGGCTGTGAGCTAGCCCAAGGTCACCTACAAACCCCGCGAGAACCGTATGACACCAACCATAATCACGAACAAAAGTAAAACTGCAACGACAACGCCAACAACCATCCATGTCGTCGAACCACTCTTTCCTCGGAAATCCCGCAATCTAAAACGCTCAGCTAACATCGTTCCGAAATTGTCCTCGAGTTTCTCCTGGGTTTCCTCAATGACGGCTTTGTCTTTGACCAGCGAGTCAGAGAAGTGCAAAGTATTAAGTTTAAGCTGTGTGGCCATTTGTGCGAGCTGGGCAGTGAGTTCTTCTTGGAGGGCGTTTGAAGTTTGTTTCCGGGAATTTAGGGTGTTTGATGCAGAGGTAGAGATGGCTGTAGACGTAGCAGCGGTGGACGATCTGGAGAGGAAGCTGGGCGCAGAGGTAGGTGTGGGTGTTGCTGGGAGAAGGGAGGATATGGGTGAAAGGAGGGATGTGGCCGGTGGGGATGTAGTAGATGTGTGGTTTATGAGCGTGCTTAGTGCCCCGGGTGGGCTTCGCGCGAGCGACTCTCGTTGTCGCAGGGGTTCCTCGTGGGCATCACTATCAAGGGGCAGTGGCATCTCCCTTTCGTGCTCTCTCTTTCCAGTCTCGTCTGTTGCAGCAACTTCAGGCATTGTATCTGGGGCGGGATCCAATTCTGGAGCGGAGAGAGCAGGAACTGGGATGTTTGGAAGGATGGGTTGGGGTCTTGGTTGTACTGGTTCGGTCCTCTGTCGTTTTGGGACAGGTACGCAGCGAACGAGGTGAAGAGGGAAAACATTTCGTGAGTATGTATGTCTGGATATGGACGGTCGAAGGAATGGTACCTTTTGTACCTCCGTCATGAAGAGTTCTATACGATCGAGTTCCGCTTTGATATCATTCCGTTGGCGTGACTTTTTCCTGAGGTTATTTGTCTCGGAATTAGGAATCAGGGGTATATTTGGCATAGAGTAGGTAGACGTACGGAAGTGGGTCCGTATCGTACTGCTCAAGGTTACGCAAGAGCTTGCGACCAAACTTGACTTTCTAAATATATCGTCAGGTATTGTTCAGTGAAGTTCAGAAGATTGTATGCTGACTTGGAGGGTCCCCAGCGCCTGCAAAAACACACGTTCCTGTTGGTTTGCAGCTGCATCATCCCAGTCCTTTTCCGACGCTATAGATTTCTCCAGGCGTCGTACGAGACGAAGAAGGTTGACCTCGTCGTGTGTCGCCTGTTCGTGTGAATAGTTCATCGTGGTATGGGACATGGTCGACTTGGAATTAAGTATGACGTTGATGCCACGGTAGTTGTTTGGCACAGGCCCTAGGACCAAACTGTGATCGCACTGGATCACTGGATCAGCAAGTCAGGCGAGCCGCGCTGATTATTGGCATAGCCACAGACAAGAACCGAGCCTCATTGACATTCGTCATAATACTAGGAACACAGTTGCAATCGAAACAGATCTTAAAGCTTTCACAAAAGTACCCCAACTTCAACCTTATTCTACAAACTCCCCTCGTTCCCCTGCATCAGGTCGCTGCGTCACGTAGACTGGACCATGCGACATTGGCCCTTCCACGGCACGTACTCCAAATCCGCGATTAAACAAGCTAAACCTAAAAACTCCCGCTTCCGGGCGGGGTAAATTCACCCAACTGACCGGGACCAACTCATTATGAGGCCCTCGCACGATCATCTCTCCCATGTCTCCCTCTTGCTCCTCTGTCGGAAAAATAGGAAAATATTAATGTCGTCTTTCCCAATCAAGATATCCTCCTCTGGGCGGCACGAAAATGGCAAAGGTGTTGTTCTGCGAACTATGAACCGAGTTTGATGCGTGCTTGAAAGTGTCAATCCGAGGCGTTTTTGATAGAGATGCCAGAACAGATTTGGCCGTGTAGCTGAGCGGATGTAAAATCTAGGAAACATGTCTAAGGTTACCGAACAAGATAAATACTGAGAGGACCTCTGGCTTACCCTCTCCCGTTGATGTTGTCTGGGTGCGACTGAGACGGAGCAACAAGCCCGGGGTGTCCTAAATTGCCGCCCAGTAGTTGAACAGTGCACGGCGCATCCCATCCCGACAGCCTCAATCCAATCCACGGAGCAGGGATGCGCATAAATTGCGGATTATAGCGCCTGCAGGCCTCAGGATCCTGAGGGTTATTGTTGGGCGATTCTTGTACAGCGCGCCAAAACTCATCGGCGGCTGTGCGTGAGGGGAAACCAACAAGGGCGTTGAAGGAGGGAGCCTGCAAAAGAAAGATATCAGCCCCGCCACGGAGAACGATGACCGTGACCACCGTACGTATACATAACTGGTGTTGGTAGGATGTTGTATCATATATACATAACACATTCCTGTAGGAAAAGACATGATAGCGAAGAAGAAAAATCACGAATGGAGCATTGCGTTTATGCGGAATATAACAATGGCTCATCAAGGGGCTATCACTGTCATCCCGATCCGGCGGGTGAGCGAAGTAGACGTTTCTCATAGCACAGAAAATGTTGGAGGGTTGCTGATATCTCGCTGCCTACGCACAAGGGCACCTTTGCCGTCACATCAGCTTTCCCGGGACTGGATGCTAGGACCCTGCATTGTTTCGTCGGCGTCACAATAAGCCTGATAGGGCGGTAAACACAGCCTACGTTGGCACATAGGCGCAGGCGCACGAGGGAACAGCCCTAGTACAACACGGAAGGTAGTGCAGGTGCACCGCACTTCTGATGGTCCTATGTCCAAGAAGGGAGGGCAGAAGGGGAATATTGCGGCGGAGGTTTTGCCAAACCCCGCCACTGTCATTCGAATAGAGGTGGCCGTCCGACATTGTGACCAACTGGGTAAGAAGCTACGTGTTGTCAGGAACAGCCAGCAAGAAACAATGAATCTCCTAAATTCTGACATCTACTTCCCAAGAGGCAGTGATGCCCAGGAAAGATGGCCTATATGCTGAGGGTTCAAGTGATGGGTGACTTGGGAACTCCAGGACAACATGTTTATTTATCTGACTTGAACGACGATGGAAATGATGTCGCGTTGAAGAATTCATTAGGCGACGTTGGTATTGTTTCAATAGAAAGACTAAAGTGTTTCCCCCCTCTCCTTTTTCATGAATAGCAATAGCCGCTTAACACGAGGCCATTTTGTCTTCTTCTTGGGTTTCCCCTCCGCAGCGTGGTTAACTCCGGTGCCACCACCCGCACCTGAAGCCATAGCCGGTGGTTCAGGAATAGAAGGAGCAGGCTGTATCGGAACTGGCGCTACAGGAGGTTGTACCGAGTTGACAACCTGTAAACAAGTTCCGGAATCATCAGTATACTGCACTACAACGATCTAGAAAGGGCATACAGGTGAAACAGGGCCCTGTGCAGTTTGATATGGAACCCGCATCATTGGGCTGCCAGGCGGTTGTTCTTGAAGCGGGCTCTCAACCAAACTATCCGCTAGATTAGATTGTCCATCGGGGTAACTATGCGGTTCTGTCTGTGGATAAGCTGACATGCCGGTTGACTGTTGTGGCATGGCGGCCGGTAAGCTGGACTCCCAAGCGTTTCCAGTGGACAGTGGCTGCGACATGCTGGGTCCATAAGATGAGGTAGTGTAGGTGTTCGTGTTTCTTGAAGAGGCTGGAGGGTAATGGGGCATCGAAGCTGGGTTCTGTGGTGGAGCCTGCTGCCAGTGAGGCTGGTAATTGCTTTCCCCGAACGACGGGGGCGCTCGCATTTCCTGCGCCATATGTTGGCCACTCATGCCTGCATTGTGGTTGGGACGATGTCGGCCGGGTATTATGACGAAGCTTACCATTGTAGGTCCTGCTGTCTGTTCGGCTATGATTTGGAGCAAAGGTGACTGTGTTATTCTGCCCACTAACATTAACAGGCGGAGGCGAGCTCATCATGGGGGCGTGACCAAGAAATGAGGCAGGGCTTGGGGAGGGCTCTGTGTTATGCTCCCCATTCATTTTATAAGGCGGAGGCGAGCTCATCATGGGGGCGCAACAATGAGATGGGGTAGGACTTGGGGGGGACCAGTACTTGATCTGAACATTTATTCATCTTTCAAGAAAACCCGACATTAGAACATCTTAGGCATTGCCACGCTGCACTACTTGAGGCCCTGTGTTCTCACAGCACAGGTATCATCATCCAATAAGGGCTCCCATAATTACGGTAATAGTAGTGCTAAGCTGTTGAATGCTTCCGCTAGGCGGACGCAAAGTTGATACCGCCCATAATACAATGCTTCTGGGTCATAAAGTGGACAGTGTATGACGCCGGTGTTTGATGGCCAGAAGAGGCTGTGGGTTAGTTACCAAAAAAAGAGAAAGTAATCAGTCTACATTTTACCACTACTACCACAGCATGTTGAACTGAACTAGGGTAAGCAAGTGAGAGGACGAATTACAACGGTGACAAATACAACTGTGTGTAGTAATGTCAAATAAGTATAGAATGAAGTATCAATGCAATGCACATAGTACGGTCGATGCACCCAGTGCTTGCTCTTCGACAATCCGAGATCAGTGGCCAAATACGGAGATGATTCCGACACAAGGTCTTTATATATGTATCCCTGTCCTCATCAAAAGAAGCCCAAGCTCACTGCTTGTACAAAGTTACATCAGTCAAGTCATAAACCTTGTTTTCGATATAATATACACTATACTTTGGGATTCGAGATCATCGCCGTTGTTTGTGTCATCAGCACAATACACTGTCCCCCGGGACCTTCAGCCTCACCTGGACAAAGTAGACAAAATAGTTCAGGCAACAGAGCAGGAGAAGAGGGATGATTGAACAGTCTCATTCACATCGGGTGGTCATAGGGGTCTGGGGGAAAGAGCCTACCGATGAGATTAGGTCCCGTCATGATCAGCCTGATCGAATTGTACAGGAGGAGAGGCTTCCTATAGTACTAATAGTGTGTGGTCATCTGTATTTTTTTTGGGCCAAGCATACATAATATGTGTCGCCTTGACCTCAGCAACTTTGTCGTTGCTAAAGCTTGATGAGG
>MU151344.1:0-37224 GCA_015584085.1 Macrolepiota fuliginosa MF-IS2
TATGCCCCAAAGGTAGCACACCAGTGAGGCCTGTGAGGTAGTACAGGATAGTAGGTAGGTGGTGATAGATTCCGAGTTAGGGTCAGCCCATCAAAGGAGTCAGGAGGGCATACCTATGTCTATGATTAGGTGATCTATATATATATATCTTCCTGAATAAGTTACTAAGTATGTGGATTCTGGTACAAGAAATGGACTGGGAGCGGGAGTTATTCTGAGGTAGACTCTAGAACTCGTGTCACTATCAAGGTAGTAAAACCAATCCTTATTTGAGTAACATACAGCTTCTGAGGGTCCGTAGGGACAGCGAATTGAGGGCTCAGCCTCCTCAAGCTTTGAAGCATGTGACCCAGCCTGGAGGGGGGCCTGGAGGAGGCTTGGCCATGGTGGCGAAAAGTCTCCCCGTAGGTACTGGAATCAATCCGCTGAGGACAGAGCGATTAGTAGGCCAAGCCAGCAGTCCAAAGCGGATGGTAAATAGCTGTCCCAATCACAAAGAGGGTAGTTGGGTGCGTGCGAAGCAGGCTGAATGGCAGACGACCTGAATAACTCTTCATCTCTAATCTTATCTATCTTGTCTATTGGTACTATTACTATTGGTCTACATCTCTTACAAGGAATGACATATATTTGATAAGGGAACAGCTAACGGGCAAGGTATTTCACACAGTAATTGAATTTTCAGTAGGAAGGAGTTGTGTCTTCTTGTAGGATTGAACATAAAATGTTGTGATAAAGGACATTCATTATTGATGTATCGCCCAAGTTGAGCTGTTATGAACATCCCTAAAGAGAGGTAAAATTTCCATGATCATGCCGTATTTATCTCGTTCCGCCTGGCGCCAACCGCTCCTCCAATGGCAACTTGGTACATCAATAAGACTGACGCAAACAACTGCATAATTCAAGTCCCTCAGTATTCACTGAGGTGCAACTGAAAAGAGTAGGAGTCATGTACTTGTCCAGGTACAACCACTGACAATACAAACTTACTATAGGCAGCTCCACTGCAACGCCAACAGCTGCAATGATGGTTATTGGCACGTTTATTGCTGCAGACTCAAGGAGAATCCCTGCTATCCGTGTATCGTGTCCCTGGGTGGGTATGCCAATTTGATCTCTGATCATCCGCTGGTAGAGTACTAAGCGAGCGATAATGAAAACCGTGGAGTATAAGTTCAGGAGGATGTTCAACCCAAGTTGGGCCGTCAAAAGGACTGTTCCAAGATCCAGCAGTCTTCCGGGAGTTGGGGCCAATGTGAAGATAATAGTTCCTGTGATTCCAGTGACTGTAGGGTTTATGAATTTACACGAGCACAGGGAGAATCGCAGTGGGGCCTCACCTATAAATGATACCCACAAGAAGGCGGGCATGATCCAGGAAAGGGCTCGGGCAATTTTCGATTGAGCAGTCATGAGAATCTTTTGGACCATGTAACACCGCCATACCTCCATTACGTTCAGTGACTTGGTTCTCAAAGGTAAGAACACGATGGGAGGGTCACTCACAAGTAGTCCATCAGTCAATGTCCCAATCATCACCGCCGTCAACATCCAAAGTGTATGTACAGCAGTGAGCCCCTTCGCATCCTGCCCGAGAGAACCAGGGATTGATTGGTCGGGTTGGAAGATGGTGAAATAATTTGCCCATAAGAAATTCTCCACTACGCAGATAGTGTTGAGTAGCAACAAAGCGTAGACATACATGCGGAATAGTCGATGTCGTTGTCTATATTTTCCGCATTGTGAATGCAGGAGATGGATACAGTTGAGACTCTGAATTGCTAGAGCACCATAAAAGACTGCGCCGATGACAATGCCGATTGACCACGAAAGTTCAGAGGTGATGTAGCTGGGCACAACTGACATTATCACTTCATTTAGCCCTTGAGTATGAGAAAGAAAGGGTCAAAGGACAAGTGGGACGAAAATACCTAGCGTATTGGTGACCAGTCGTCGTGGATGGGTGGTGAGGGCAGTCAGGCAGCCGGGAGTATTTGAGGGATGGCTTTGTTAATCGTTATGGCATTTGTAGAGCCGAGTTGTCTGATGCAACGGATCGATTGTGAACATCCCCCTGTAAGGGTTTCTGCATCCCCTGCAATTCCATCAATTCATCTTATCACGTACATCTGAACAAACACTGTTATCTTATTTTTTCACGACGTCGTGCAAGCAAGGTCGGCGCTTCTAGTCCACAGTTGTCCATCCTAAAGTGATATGGACTTGGTGGTATGAAGACGATTTGCACTGATGCTGGGTTCTTATCTTTCGTGGTCAAGTGTGCAAAAGTCTAGCTTTCTATATTATCTTGCGGCTCCGTCCTTGGTATGCTGGTTTCCTGATGTCATAGAATCGAGCACATCAGAGTCATCAGACGCGGGTAACCCGCTTATCCCCTGAAGTCAGCCTTACCCCCAGTTGCGGTCTTCAGATATTTCATCGTTTATCTCACAGCCATGGTTCGATCCAAACAATCCCGAATATTCGGCCTGTCAATGATATAGATCTACTCAAAAACAGCGCCAGTAACTCATCTCTGCTTCCTCCAAGCCGTGATCTCCTTTAGTGCAGCCACGAACAACGGAATAACAGCGCTCGCGAATAGGGGGGTATAAACGGCGTATTTGTGCTCAGCGGGGAAATATAGCAAAGCGAGCATGCCTGGGTTAAAGAAGGCGCGCGAAGCGAGTGTCGTCGCCTCGGCAGAGTATCTGAAGGTGTCCTGCAACGAAGATGCGGCGAACGTCTGAGGGTCGTTAGTGAGGAGGCGAAACGGAAGAGAGTGGAGAGAAGGAGATACCTTCTCGAGCGCGTCCAATGCTCCTTGTACGTCACCCTTGACATCCTCCTTCACTGGCATATTCTCAATCTGGTCAACCAGCTTCACGATGCTCGTCAATGTTTCATGCGCACCCTTGGCATTTTCAAGGGCGCGGCGACGCATGAGCGCATCAATTTGCCAGTCTGAAAGGCTGGAGATGTCTGATTGATGGGTTTGAACGCCATTTGGTAGAAAAGGAACACCGAGGAGAGTGAG
The DNA here is from genome assembly GCA_015584085.1 of Macrolepiota fuliginosa MF-IS2. NCBI lineage: Eukaryota > Fungi > Basidiomycota > Agaricomycetes > Agaricales > Agaricaceae > Macrolepiota > Macrolepiota fuliginosa. The sequence continues at coordinate 3,041 of MU151344.1, forward strand.
GAGCTGCCGAGAAAATTCTTGGAAGACCTGATCATTGACTCGGGCTGGTAAGTCGGCGTTCTTCCCTAGAATATCAATCGGGGGGTTATATATAGTTATTCCGCCCCATTGGGGAAGGAGGAAAGACTTGGACCGCGATATTTGCGCTAAGAATAGGTAAGTATCAGGTTTGCAAAAACGGTATAAGGCTGTACCATCAGAAGTCAGAATGTGTAGTGGGCGTCGTGTAGCCGATGGTATAAAAAGGACAAAATGGAGTACAGGGTCATTAGATGCGCTCGAGGCTGTTGTACAGTTGATCAGATGTATGATGGAGAGTTGCAGATGACGTACAGAGCGACCACTCTGCCGAGTTGATGAAGACTGTAAGATCCTCCGCGGTCAGGCCATATGACACGTCACCAATTGCTTGAGGTTTAAAAGCTAATCGACCGTGGTATTGGACTTGACTTTCTATCGTGAAATTATGTAGGGGTTGTAATTTATCGAGAATAGGCTTGACCCTCTCTGTAGTCGAGTTAGGGGTGTTGTCTCCGCCCAACTAAGGGTATGAGACTCACGAGCAAGGCCTGCTTGAATGTCCCAATTGGACGCGGAGCTTCCGGTAGAAGCATCCTCGTTGAGGAGCGTGAAGGCAAGGCGATATTGCGGCGAATATTGAACAACACGGTTGTTCTGGTTGATTGTTCTTGAAGAAGGGTTGACAAGACTTGTGAAGATTTCAGACGCTGAAGACAATCCTAGCCCAGTTTGAGAATTAATATTGGAGTCAGGCTGGCATAGCTCACTTTGCTTATCGTGCAAGGGCAAATAAATCTCATTCTGGGTGACCAGTATATTCGGAGCATTTCTTACACGGTAAGACGACGTGTCGGCTAATTTTGTGTCAGTATTCAGTCATACATCTGACACTGAAAACTAACCGCACTCGCTCCCACCATGAACGCGAACTTCGAGGTCGCTCCAACCGTCCGAACCAGCCCTAGTTTTTTCAGCGAAAAAGGCATGTAGATTTGAAACAGCATCAACATCCTCAACACAGATGTCCACGGGAAGTTTGAGGTGACGCTGTGCATGAGAGTGTATCTGCGATATCGGCAGAGAAAGGCGTTGAATACTTGTTGCATACCACCACAGAGGAACTGCCAGCAAGATGACAGTCCAGTATGAGGCTATGATACTACGTTTGACTACATTTGACTGGTAGAAGAGCGTCGAGGGGTCTTTCAACGGTGCAGGTAGAGGAAATGGCATGCACTTACGTCAGCGATCTTGGTGGTTGTTGACGTGGATCGGGGATAACAGAACCAAACACGGCCATGTTTGGCGTTCTCAGTAACGGTTTTCCTCATTTCTACCAAGTCCCTCGCTCCAACTTTATATTTCTCTCGTTCCCTCTTTATGCCCTCGTCGTCCCAACACAAGTGACATATTCGGAACGTTCTTGTAAACTGCTTCTGTTCTCGCTTTCGCTTCTTCTCCTGGTCTTGTCTATTTGGATCTCGTATCATTTCATACTCGTAAACCTCTGTCTCTAATGTCTGCCGGTGGCTTCGATGCGACTCACCCCGCACCAACGTACCAACGATATGAGCCTAGAAGATCTTCTGGAACTTTCACGGCTCCTAATTATAATGTCAGTATTTACTGCGTATACCTTTTCTACTTCATTCGTCTGTATTCTATGTACTTACTCGATTTATAGAGGTCTTTCAATCATCCCCCCCGACGCCGGACTCCATCCCCAGGTGCATCCAGGCGTTTCTCGTACGATAGTTATACCCCAAACCGAGTAGACCCCCTTTACCGAAATGAACACTCAAACCCATACAGGCCGAATATCTACAGGCCTGATTATCCAGCAACAAACTTTTGGGAACGTTCGCCGACTCCTGATTCCTATTCTTACACCCCTCGATCTCAAGACTCAGACACACGGGATCGTGCAAACACCTGGCACGCGCCAGTGAAAAGTCAGTCTAGTTGGCAAGATCGAAAACCTATACCTTCATCCCCCGTACGGGATCGTCCTCGAAGAGACGACACGATGGCTACTCGAATATTTGAACCTTCGGATTCATGGAAACGTGATCACAACGACAGACCAGGACGCAGTGACGGGTACGTCAATATATAATGTATTGTTTGAAAAGGAGGTTTCTCCTAATATGTAGCTGCAGAGCTTCTCTCGTTGACCGCCATCCACCTAACCGTAGAGAAAATACCGATATTTCACCCGATAGGCCACCAAGGACTGGCCGTGGCTTTCCTCCCCCAACTAGCGCTGATCGCTATCGTCCCCTTCAAGAGCCTTTCCGCGATACCCGCTCCGATTATGATTCCTACCGACCACCCTATGATGATCCTTGGTCTAAACCCACGCCTCATGAACCAATATCTGCTCCTATCCATCGGAGAGCCCCTTCTGGGTCTTATCAAAAAAGAGGTCAGCTCGGCATTGGTGCGAGTGGTCCCTCGGCGTCTCCAAAGATGTTTCATCGATTTCCTGGGAGGCGTAACCGCGGCTTTTCTCAGTCTTTCAATCAAGATCGGAGCTCGTATTCCAACGATCACATGCATTACGGAGGCGAGCTTTCACATATGGACTATGCTGATCACGGCGACGAGGACGCTTACCGGCCCAGGACCCCCCCCTCTCGGCCGTCTTCACGCTCCTCGATCGCGTCCACGGTGCCGTCTGAAAAGCAAGATACATCTTCGTACTCGACGGTTGCGGTTATTCAGGGGCAAATGGCTTCTTCACAAGATACTCTGGAAACTAGTAAACCATCAATGGATCTTCCGAAGTCACCTGTCAACAGAGCTTCTTCTCCTTATCCATCTGGTCCGCAATCCCTAGATGATGCCAAACCTGTAGCACCTGCAGAGGATGATACTGAAGACGTATGTCCAGTGCCTTTCCGAGCTGGGTCCAAGGAGGACGATATTACGGAAGAAGCTGAGGTTAATGAGATTCTATCACAAAGTAAGCTCGTTGATCGAGTCGTTTGGTTCTATTTCGTAATATCTTGCAATAGATCAATCACAGATGGATCTTCCTCGTGATCAGGACGATCGATCTCAAATACCACTTCAGTCGATAGGTAAATGCTATTGCTTTTTCCCCTGCTCCATCTTCTCATGGGTTCTGCGAAGGTACTCCAAAGTCCCCCTCACGTATTTCCAGTCCACAAGTTACGACGTCTGCCTCACCTGTGCAGCCCGCGTTGAAGAGTCCCCGACCTATCCGTATCCATACCAGCCCAATCGGGAAAAACGGCAAAACGAAGACTTCACCCGAGCCGGCTACAGTTTGTGACGTTGATATGGCACCTGCTATTTCTCCACCCGTCCTTATTCTTCCCCTGCCAACCACTGTATCCCCTGTACCACCTCCTGATGATACAACAGCCGCGGATCGCGAGGTAACTGCTATTGTTGGAGAGAATAAAGTGTCACGAAGTAAGCCCAGCCGTGTGGAGCTTATTGAAATAGCAACTACGAAGGCTACTATCACTCGACCAGTTGTACCTCGGTTGAACGAGATAATGGTTGAAACTGCGACTTCCACTTCGAGCATTGAACCCATTCGGAAGACAAACAGTAAAAGCATGCCTGCGACGCCGTTACTTGAACCTCTCATCTCTGTATCATCCACCGAAGCTTCTTGGAGCGTTGAGGCGAGACCGGAAATGAAGGAAGCGCTTCGGGTCGTGGTCATGACCCGGCTGCTTTGTGACCGTCAGACACCCGACGAACGCGTCAGTCCTGTCCTCATGGCGAATCGTTCCTCAGCTCCCCGGCCGGACCCTGAGGTGAACGAAGAAAGTGATGCGGATGTGGTGATCCAGGATGTTATGGCTGGGGATCAATTCGAGAAACGGATGCAGAAGTTTGAAACGCTTAAACCTTCGTTCGTTGAGTTCTTCTCGCGGCGGCAGGTGTTCATTGCCAACAAGCTTCAGGAGTTGCGGCAGGAGTATGTTCAGTTGCAAGAGAAGTGGAATATCCACTGTCAGACGCTAAACGACCAGGCCAAGCCCAGTATCCTCGAGGGAGAGACTATGCCTATTGGGCGGACGACGCGCCGTTCGGCGAACTTGGGCGACGCTGTACGCTCGGACTTGGAGATGGAGCAGATCCTTGCGAGTCTGGAAAGTAACGACGCGACGGATCCGAACCATCTCTCGCAACGTAATCTGGCTACTATTCCAGATATGATTTCCGTCGCGAATGGCAAAGTGGACTATCTCTTTGATGATACTTGTCACCGCGTGGAGAATCCAGCAGAGTATTACGCTCCACATACGGGTATTCACGATTGGACGGAAGAGGAAAAGAGCATTTTCCTCGACAAGTACGCTGCTTATCCTAAGCAGTTTGGTATCATTGCAGACTATCTTCCCAATAAGACCTCTTCGCAATGTGTGGATTACTACTATCTACACAAGAAAGGGCACATTGATTTCCGGAAGGTGGTGTCGAGGTTCGGTCCGAAGAGGAGAAGACGGGGTGCGGGCAAACGGAAGGGGAACGCATTGCTTACGGATATTCAGAGACATGACGAGGAAATGCATAGAGGATCGGGCTCAGCTTCAACTGCGCCATCCAGGCGCGGGCGGAAAGCTAGAGAAAAAGACAAAGAGAAGGAAAAGGAAAAGGAAAAAGAGAAGGAGAAAGAAAGTTCAGAAGCCAAAGTGGACAGCGAGAAAACGGGATCCAGTCGGTCGCCAAGTAAACGCACCGCAGCCCAGATGCAAGAGAAGACCCCAACTGCGACACCAACTCCGGAACCTGAGACCAAGGGTCGTCGGAAGCGGGGTGCAGGTACGAATGGTGTTGGGTCATCAACAGCGCCCCCCAGCCGTACGGTGTCCTTGCGTCTCGGGGAAGAGGATACGCCTGTATGTTTTTCTTCCAGTAATTGCACGCCCGTCGCTGACAAAACTCATTCCCCAAAGGAACCCGAGCACCGCCCATCTAAACGCGCCAAACGTATACGCAAAGTCAAATCTGCTGCTATTGTGGAAGACGACCCCACGACACCCGAAATGGATACTACACCTCTGCCAGAGGTATCGTTATCAGCACCTCCACTTGCGGCAAGCAAACGGCTCTCGGTACAGGTCCCCGAGCAAGACAAAAGTCGGTGGCTATCGCAATCCGTCGTTACCCCATCTTGATAACCACCCCCTCTAATCATTTCCTCCTTTCCCTTTCTTTCATCTTCCCAGGCGACCCCTCGTTTCTGGCCCCGATTGAGACTTCGGCTCCTGTCAATGAATTGTTTGCTCAAAGGACGTCATATGCAGCCTTTGTCCCGGTAGGTTACTCTTCCGATTAGTTGCTCGTGTATTGAGGCATAATTTGACGATAGGATCGTGTGCACCTTTCCCCATCCTCAAACCCATACCGCTACGCAGACTCGACCTTGCCACCTGGACACCCTGAAGAGCACCTCATTAGACAACTCCCCTGCAGGTGCTGCACAGCCGACTTTTCGAGTTTTCCCTCATCTTCGCATTTGCCTCCACCTCTTCCGTTTCCACCGCCAATCTCTGGGATATATCCGCCGTCCTTCCCTCCATCCGCGCATTACCCACCAGCGCCACTTCTGATGGACCCCTCGGATAACGGTTTGTCACACCTCGATCTATTACACTTTGAGCGACATGAAAATCGAGAGTATCCAAACATCCTATTAGGATCAGGGATGCAGCCCGCTTACGACCCTGTACATGGCTTCCTGTATGGGATACCGCCTGGGTATCATCCCCCGCCTTCGTATCCGAGTGGTCCCGCAATGGACCCCGCCTATGGACCAATTGTTGAGGGATGTGCTCCCGCCACATCTGTAATTGTAGTTCCATCGTATAGTCAAGTAGTTGATCCATCGAGCGATGAGAGCATTCCAGGTCCCCGTCGTCGACCCCCGCGGGCGGCAAAGAGGAACAATCCGCATCCCATCTTGACGAAGAGTCTTGACATATGTATCTCCACTTCATGTGGAACCGCAAGTTTTGGTATGGATATGGGTCCTAGATAGTTTTAACATTTATTTGACTCCTGTCATGACACTTTATCTTTATGTTTTCTCTTTGTCCGCAAGTACATATATCATATTTCATTTCCGTAGTGTATAGCAGGAGGAATGAAGGCGCCATAATGAGATAGTACATTGTTATGTTACAGGTGAAGGTGAAGCAAAAGTAGGCGGCTAGGTATTGGGTGATAATGGTGGTCTTCGACAGATCGTCGCGCAACCGAGGTATGTAGAAAGATTATCGACGGCCTTCAACCATAATGATGTGGTATCCGAAGTTGGTCTTGATCAGACCAGATGTGATAGGTTTGTCAACACTAGAAGGTGTCAACTGAAATGCAGCATCTTGGAAGGGCCCAACCATGCTGCCACGAATCTTCCACCCTAGACTACCACCAGCTACATAGGATTGTAGCACCTGAGCGATCAGGCAGCTTGTAAGATGACGATGACGCACGCACCTTTGGCTTTATCCTCAGAGTACTCCTGCGCTACCTTGTTGAACGATTGACCTTCCTATGTCCACATATCAGATACAAAAGTACAGCGGAGTACGACGGAGGTGAAACTGTGCAACGAAAGCTCACCTGGATCTTCTGCAGAGCCTCGGTAGCCTTTGAGTGCTTCTCGCAGAGTATGTGTCGGACGTTCACAGCTGTAGCCGGTTTGAGGCCCCCTTTACCCTAACACCGCGTACAATTACAAAGGTGATGGTTAGACGCGTGTGGGGCGGTAGGAGGGAGCTTGGAGAAAACGACCAACCTTGGACTTCGAACCGGACTCCTCGGTGTCAGCTGTAGCATTTGCAGTTTTGTTCTTTTTTTCGGATGACTTCTTGTTGTCCGATGACGATGCCTTTGCGGCAGTGCCTGAAGATTTTTTGGCCATAGAATATCAGCAGCTTCAGAAGCCCGTACGACTTCCGAGAGGGTAATATGTGGGCGCTTGTGTTATCCTCGTGTGACACAGCCTGTGACGTTACTACTCTTGATTTCAATCTCCCATCATGGTCTTGTTCCAAAAGAGTTCACAAATGCTCATTCGCAGCACTGCTCAGCAAATTTGTCTAGGGCGACTGTTCTATTTCTGATATTGAAGGCATGCACGGTTCTCGTACTCCCTTAGGGACTGTTAGAGGTCTTCTTTCATCAATACATGCGGCGGGGCTGTACTCCTGGAATACATACTTAAATCCCTAGGAAGGATCTTTGTCTTATGACGCCGAAACGATGCTCGCGCGGCTCTTGGGAAGGCTTGTCTCACTCTTGTCGCGTATCCTTTCTCGTTCTCGGACTCTGATCGTCCGGTTATTATATCGCCTGCCTCTCCCGGTTCTCATCAGGTTTCTTTCCACTTTCGCTGCATCACAACCCTCGAGGGACGACCCTCGTGGAAGGCTTCCGCGCGGAGATATCCCTTCCACCAATGAGCATACCATCGCATGCTCACAGTTATTCGACCAATCAACACCCCCGAATCATTCGATCCGACGGAAGCCATCTGACCTTGGCTTGAGTATCCGAATAGATCCTGACACAATCAGCCGGTTAGCAGACTCTCCGGATGAGATGAGTCCTCCACAAATCCCAGAGATACGCGTTAATGACACCATCGGCGGATCCGACATCGAGAGTCGTGGGAGATCCCCGTCCGTGGCTAGTTCACGCACACGGTATCCTGTAACCACCCCTCAGTCCCCCGAGCATATTTCCATCCCACAACCAACATCTCCTCGACCAACATCTCCTCGTGGGCCCCGTCACACCCGGTCTCCGTCCCATCCTACAAGGACAGCAACTTTGGCCCATGAGAGGGGAGAGTCGTTACCTTCAGCAGCCACCCCAACTGTGTCAGATTTCTTTCCAGACTTCCTCCGTGCACCTGCCCCACTGGACATCGACGAGCCGTTCAATTCCTGTGGGTCTCTCGGGAATAAGGCAATTCAACCGGTGTGTCCCGAGGCATTTAGTAGAGGGGGATGCAGAATCGTCACGTACGTAGAGGGCGGCATTATATCCTGATTGAAAGTGGCCTAATTTTATCCAGGGAGGATGCGGATAGCGGGATTGCGCTTGCGCCTATGACAAGATCTTTTGAACCGTGGGTCACCATTTCTTGCATGGTACTATGGCCTACTATCCTTACTCTCTACTCATTCTAGAGCTCAAAAGATCAAAGGTTGGACTCCAATTCTACACCCTGATGGCGTTGTTTACTTCTTCAACAAAAATAAGGTATGCTGCGCCGTTCCATTGGCAATAACTTCGACCGTCCCTTCATAGAACTGAGATTTCTACAGAATATATTCACTGACGCCCATATCTACAACAAGACAGTCTACAAATGCTTACGGGCATATCTAGCAACGATCGAGGATTTCCTTAGACGCACTGATCACGAAAACCTTACCGGAGATTGTGATTTAGTCTTAGACTTGTTACCCAATAACCCGGATCAATGGGACAAGGAGAACGGAGCTTATACTGGAGATTATGACTGCAGATATTATTTCGTCGATCACAAAACGAAAGCCGTCTTTTGGTTGGATATGTTCCCCGCGAATTTATTCGAAACTAATGTTAAAGGAGTGAGTTGTAAGACACACCTGCGTGAGTTGACATTATATATAATATCCCTTTAATCTTTTACTGGTCTTATACGACACTAATATGTTCTGATTAGGACATGAAATAGAGGCCCAATATTGGTAAGGCCTCCTCCCCCAACCCGCCATAATTCTGACCCTGCGAATTATACATCCAGGTATCATTGTCAACTTTTTCCTTCATCCACAAACCTGTCGTACTCCGGTATTCAAGGACTACGTGATATCATTTTACATGGTCTTGCGGGTAATATGGTCTTCTTCTTTCGAGAGGGAAGCTACTCACCTGATGGTAGATACGCTCGTACGATCACACAACTCGACGTCTCCTCTAGGACAGGAAGAACTTAATAAAGCATTGAAATGGGTCAATAGCTTGGAGAGTAGGTGCCCACTTCTGCAACCATCTGAGAAACGAACTCAATTCAAATTCGCAGAGACCATTAGTAGTCCAGATGGACCATCAACAGGCTCAGTCTCTCTACTTAGCAAGCTCATGTTTTGTTTCAGTAGGCCTGCATCTCCGTCACAGTCGAAATCGAACTCACTCTAGTATTCAGCACGGGAGAGATTTTACCATTTTTATGGCCAGCCCGCCGTCCGCTTAGCACGAGACTTGTCTGTCCACAGAGAAGTAGATGACCACACACTCCTCATCCGTATACTGTCCCCCCTTCTCCTCTCTGCACCCTCACACCACCTTAAGACGTTGAGGAAGATATGGGTGGATCAGCTCATGCATGTGCCAGCTTGGAAGGCAGCAAGCCGGAAGCTGACTGGCCAATGGCGTGATTTCATCCTATATGTGCGTAGTAACCCTAACCAAGCAACTTCTTTTTGATAACTTTTGAATCTGTAGGCCACAGTAACATTGAACGCCAATGTCGCATTCCTAGGTATCCAGAGTGTGGATGCGAACACTCCGCCTTTTCGTCACCCTGCTCAGGTTTCGTGCTACTTGTCGATTGTTTTTAGCATCGGTAGCATCGTTACTGGTCTTTTGCTACTGAAAGCGAACAGGACAGAGTTTAATGTCAGTTCATTTCTTTTCATGTCCTTCCCATACTGAAATATTACCTTGCGCCTGGTAGGCATCATACCTATACGAAAAACGGCACTCACTCTCGGCAGTTGAGACTCTAGCTATTTTACATAGCTTGCCTTACGCGCTCCTTACCTGGGCGTAAGTCTTCCCTAGCCCCAGTGTGATGCTCGAGTCTCTGATGAACACCTACTTTTACCTACAGAATGGTATTTTTCCTCGTGGCATTTTGCTGTATGGTCTTTATCGAAACGACAGCCTCAACTCGCGCCCTGGTCGCCAGTGCATTCGGTATCACGGGTTTACTCTTCCTCTGGTGTATCAGGAGAGTCTCTGGAATGGAAACGCAACGCCAGCAGAGCTATCAGGATCTCTTTTCGGCTGTAACTGAGAAGTTGCGCCCCAAGAAATGTGACAAATCTCAAAAACTGCAGCCGCCAGCAGCAAAAGCAGAGGCCGCTAGTCTAGTGTAGAAAGTACTTGCACTTGACATTGACTCAGATGGGGTAGGATATAATTATGGGGGTGGTTAGGGTAGCCGCGCATGGATTGTGCACTTTGGTGCCCTTCGATTGATTTTATCTGTATAGAATTTTCCTTGATATATTATGCTACCCCAACCCTTTAATTTCACCCCCCTTGTAGAACAATTATACGACGCCTTGATTGCAGCTCCGGGCCCCCAGACAACACATAAACCCCAGCGTTTCAAGTAGTTGGGACCTCTCTCTCTTATCTTCTTATCTCGTATCAACAATACTAGCGTCTCTTTATGAGCTTGACATCAACCCTTACACAATGGTTGAAGGTTCACATGAATGACCATACATCCCAAGGATTAGATTAGATATGCACCAAACGAATAGGACGGATCACCAGCACCGCCAATTGCTTCTCCGCACTACAGCCCCTACAGTATCTGATGCAACCCAAGAACTTCGTTGCACCGCCTTGATGAAGTGTAGTTCGACTGAACAGCTTGAGAGTCGAAGAGTTGACCGGCCGCCGTTGACATTGCGCTTTGACACAAGAAATCAATCTTATATTTGGAAGGCAGAATACACCATGGTGACGCCGCGGTGATACAGCATGATACTAATTCGAGGCACTCAGAGATATCGGAGATGTCAAGTTGACGAGCTTCCAAGTTTCACTTCCTAAGGTTTTTAAGGGAACATTTAAGGAAAACGGAAATATTTAATGCTCCCCCAAGTCCTGGCTGACAAGAAGAACAAGGTGTGAAAATATAATCCATGTGGCTGACAAGCCCCCCAGAAGTCAATGTATTGGGACCTTGGGACGAATCCCAAACCGATATCTATCATAGGCAGTATTTAGCACCTGTGGAACCCGCCGCTGTGCGTGAGCTCTCTCATTCTACCATTCAGCCTCGCGCCCCCATCTCCTTGTTTCCGAGTGGTCTTTCGTAGACCTGGAAGCATCTCTAGCCTTGTTGCAATCGGTTAACTCAGACAGCTTAGTAACTTTCATATTTCTTTCAGACGTGTTCTGGATCACCAGGGCTTGGCCAGATCCCATAGTGGTTGTGGTATAGAGGCTGCGATCCAAGTTCAGCTTCTGAGCTGCAATGAATGGGCCTCGTGTTCCGTTCATGGGAAATTCGACCTGTTTTATGGATTTATCTTTGAATGTACAAAGCGTGTCTTCTACCCATGTGACGCACATATTCGAATTCTAGAAGTCTAGGCGTGGGGTGAGATATTCAAAGAACTGGTTATATACCACATGATGCTTCATGTATGACACAGACTCAGAGCAGAGATGCGTCATGGTACACTATTCGCGACCCTCTCATTCATTTCCGTACAGGTAGCAGCACTGGCTCCTCCTGGGCCTTGGGATAAGTTCAATCTCGCGCCGAAGACCAGAACAAGTCGCCCGACCAGCATACGAACGGTCTTCGGTGACGTACAAAACGCGAATGCTCTTGTCAATTCATCTATAGGAGCAGCGACGCTGAATGGAAATGGAAGTTATGTCGTGTTGGATTTCGGTCAAGAGGTGACACAAGTCATATCCTGAGGATATGTTTGAGCTAAAACATCCCAAGGTTGGAGGTCGCGTCTTCTTAACGGCCGCCCACTCCACTCCTGACTCTCGCCTCTCCCTCTCTTTCACCGAATCTGCCGAATTTATCAGCCCCACCAATTCAGACGACTCATGTCGCGCAGTGTTTACAATGGACAGTGATGGCGTGCAATCCCTCCCAATCCCACTCCAGCAAGGAAAATTCATGCAAACAGTGGGTCAACAGCGCGGTGGCTTCCGCTTCATGACCGTCGTCAGCAACTCGGATGCTCAGGTTAGCATCATGGATATCGGCGTCCAAAACACGTTTATGCCACACTGGGATGATTTACGAGCGTACACGGGATACTTCTTCACACATGATCCTAGTTTTCACGATCCCGACTTTTTGACAAAGTTGTGGTATGCGGGAGCTTATACGGTCCAGACAAATACGATCGATGTGCACCAGGCTCGACAAATACCTTGCCCAGAACCAAGGGGTAAGAATTGGTTTGGAATCAGGATCAGCATGGGACTGACTTAAATCGTAGGTTGGGCCAACAACGACACTGGGGGACCGGTTGAAGGGCCAATCTTGGTCGATGCAGCAAAACGTGACCGGTAGGTTACTCTCGGAAGGTTGTAATACGAGATACTGACGGATCTATTCCCAGGAATATATGGCCAGGTTCGTAAGTTTTGCTTCAAAAAACCGACAAGACCTCTAACATACCCCTTCTAGGTGATATGGGGATATCGAGCCACACAGAATTGGTTGCCCTCAACGACATATTGCCAAGCAAGAATTCTTTACTTGTCATGTTCTCCACACAAGATCCTGTGACAGGTTCCCTACAATATTCTGGTCCCCCAATAAACGCGAAGGGTAGTGATACATATATCGCCTGGTCATTGGTTGGGACGCACAATGTTTGGCTATATACCGGAGATATCGACTTCGTCCGAACTGTCTGGGTAAACTATACACGGGCCATCGCGTTCTTGGAAAGTCAGGTCGATGAGACGGGCCTAATGAACGTCCCGCAAGAATTTTCTAATGATTGGGGACGGGATGGAGGACAGGGTCACAATTCCGCAGCAAATGTCTTGCTCTACCGAGTATGTTCTTTGCTGCTATTTGAAAATGGTATTCTTCACTATTCAAGTAGGCACTTATAACCGGCGCTGAGCTTTCGAGCCATCTGGGGGATGATGAATTATCCAGCGCATATGCAGCGAACGCGACGGCACTAAAAGAGGTGATTAATAACCTGTTATGGGACAACGAAGCAGGGATGTACCGCGACAACGAGATAACGACTATACATCCTCAAGACGGGAATGCTCTTGCTATTCTGTTCAATATGACGCAGAGACAGGAGCAGAACAAAGCAATAAGCCAAGGCTTGACGCAATTCTGGACGGATATCGGTCCACTGAGCCCTGAGATAAACGATACAATCAGTCCATTCGTCGGTGGATTCGAGGTATTTATCTCCCTTTCTGTAATTTGTACTACTGACCAGTCACCAGGTCCAAGCACATTTTATCGCGGGGGAAGGCAAACGAGCGATTGACCTGCTGCACAGAGGTGAGAAGAAATTACTTATACTGAACGAATTACTCACCGGACTTGTCCACTCGCAACAGAGGTGGGATACTTCAAGCGTTCGTAAAATCAACTATTAACAGCTTGCAGTGGGGGTACATGTTGTACACCAATCTGTCGGTCCAGTCCACCCTCCTTGAGGGGTTTACCGCAAACGGCTCGTTAGGGTGAGTTGTCATATTGTTTCTTCCAAAGTTCTCATCCAACTGGGATCTCATTGCAGGTACCGGGCAGCCGCAGGTGCCAACTTCGACCACTCTTTTACAAGCCACAGTCACGGATGGGCAACCGGCCCAACACTGGCCTTGACGTTCCACGTCCTGGGGATTGGTATAACATCCCCCCTAGGAAAAACATGGACTATCAATCCTGTTTTGAGCGGTTTACAGTCCGCTGAAGGAGGCTTCGAGACCAGGCTTGGGTGGTTCGGGGTGAAGTGGAATGTCGACAAGAATGTGTTAACGGTTATGATTTCAACTCCAGAAGGAACCTCAGGCACTGTGTCCTTGCCGGGTTCAGGCCAGGTTCAGGTGGACGGTGAAGTAATAACTGGCCAACATGTTGAACTGAGCGGAGGAAGTCATGTGTTGATGAGCGACCTGGCTTAATGTGTTATAAATAAAGTGGTATTTCGCTCGCGGTCACTGTCACGCGAGCCTTGTGACGGAGACATTGGAAACCCACAGCCAATATACCACATTTAATTCATCCGTGGTTTCTGCTTTCGTATATAAGGGTCTCCGCCCTTTCTCTGCGTCTTCCTAGCCTGAGTTGCTACGACCTCTCATGCCATAAGAATGTTGACAGGTCAACTAAGACCATAATGATACTTGTCAATTCATCCCATATCGATACATACACCCAAACCACAATTTTGTCCTTCAACCGTTGACCCGTTTTCCCAGTACAGTCAAGGATACTGATCCCGCATCCCAGCTGCGGGTCCTTCATACCCAGGTTGAGCACCTGAACCAATCAAATAATCAAAGTATCACAAATGTCCCGAGCCAAGACTCCTCGAAACACGCCTCATGCTCACCATGGCGAACGGCACGTTCACGAGGTGTCGTAACTTGACGCTCGAGTCTCTCGGCTTCGGATACCCTATCCCGACCCCATTAGTTTTTGTGTTTACTCGAGAGGGGAGCTGTAAACGTACTGCTCCTTTTGCACCACTCCTGTTCTCGACGTCTCGCTGCTGGCTGTGGACTCCCTGTACTTTTGTTTTACACCCTTGTCCGTGTCGGGCAGAGATGGGCCAACACTTGTCCGTTCCTGACCTACATTAGGTCCGGCGGTACAAGTTACCTGAGTCGTTATTTCATCGCCCTGCATATAGTGTGAACCAGGGGATCAAGATCAAAGCCGGGGAGCTGGACATACAGGTCCGCCTTCCATGTCCCCAGACCCAGCCTGAGGAGGGCACGCAGCCCCTTCATAGCCTGAATATCCCTCGACGTTCGTGGGTCTGTCTTCGGTAGTACAGATAGGCTCAACCTCTGGACTAGCAGTGTTTCCCTGTTGGCTCAACGTCTCGCGCCATGTTTCCACAGCAGCATCCTGCCGATTATCATTGCTGCAATTAGCCACCGTTGTAATTGCTAGGGTGTACTATGCAACGTACAGTCTTATAACGTTTCCCGGAGCGTGGCATGGTTGAAGTGTTTGCGCCGTGGGTTCGACTCAAGTGATAAGAAGCTCGCAAGCACCATTTTTATACGGTCTATGCATGCTCAAGTGCCACGATTTCCACTTTTATGATGGGCCGGCGCTGATATGTGACGCAACCCGGGAGACTCTGACCATTGACCTCAGGTTGGAGTGACCGATGTATTTTGGAGATGGCCGATACGGACCAAGGGGTCAATGACGTAATCGATTAGCCTCAATAAGATACTTTCAAAAAAGCAACAATTTGTTGAATGCAGTAATTATTATAGAACCTCATTGCCATGTTGGCGCGGGAACCTCAAGTGCGCCTAAATCCTCCCGAATTACCACCGCCGTATGAGTTCCCATAGTCGTCTGCGTACTCCGAGGAACCGTATGCTGCACCACCATAATTACCACCATATGCCGGTGATGTGGTCGAACCTATCCATCATAAGAAATAAGCCTCTAGAAAACTTGGATGTGCGATAAGAAAGACCCGCTACCTACCTTGCTGACCTGCCTTCTCCCTCAACCTCTGCGCCTCCCTCTCCAACTTCTCGGCCTGCGCAATCTCTTCATGCCTATACGAATATACCATATAATTCCAACCAACGGGCCAATCACCACATCGATCAATCAGTCACGACCAAAAGAAAAACGAGCGAATAAAATCGAAATGTAACGTTAAGAATACTCTTCCGCACTCCCGAGAAAAGGAAACTGGACGGACCGTTCCTTCTCAATAGTGTTCCTTCCTCCTCCGGATCCATACCCGGTGTGCGAGCCAGAACCAGATGTGCTATAACCTTGACCTCCAGAACCAGTGGTACCACGAGGATAATCCGAACTGGATGTCGTGGTAGTGGTTGAGTATCCTCCAGTTTTACCAGTACCGTAGCCGGTGTCCGAGCCGGAATTGATGGTGGATCCAGTTCCGGTGTAGCGCTGGTTGACGCTTGTGCTGTGGCCGTAGCCTGCGCCGGAACCGTACCCTTGTTCATAGGAGGTTTCTGAGGGCATGGATTGGCTACCATGCTGAATACGTACGATCTTTTGTAAGTGCAATAGATATAGGGGGAGAGGAAAAGTACGCACAGTTACGTGAGACGTAGCGGTACCTTGTCCCGACTGGGAGCTGTACGCTGGATCCGAGGTGTAGGATCCATCATCCTCCGCCTGGTGGTGAGGCGTGTAGTGTGAAGTTTCGGATTGGCTCTGTCGCCCCCCCAAAAAAAATCAGTCAATGCGAACGGGGTGAGGACGAAGGATACAATACATACATCCTTTTTGTTCTTTTTGCCAAACAATCCCATCTTTCAAAGATCGAGCGAAGAATCGAAATTGTGGGCTAATGCGTTGAACGGTTTGAGTGAGAGTATCTAAGTAGGTTGCTTCCTAGGAGTTTTTGGGATCCATGAACCGAACTCCTCCTTTGTATTAGTGTCCCATGTGAGCAGGGTCTGAGGTTTGTTGGATCGGAGATGCGTCATGCGCAGCTGTGGTTTGTGTGGCGAGTTTCAGAATGTCCACAGAGGGGCTTATCTCCTCTTGTCGCGTGGACGATGGGGGCGGCAGCGGGTGCGGCAGGTGCGTCACTAGGGGTGAATCATGCAAATTGTCGGTGATACCATTCTGCCAGCCGTGAAAAAACATGACACGAGACGCGTAAAATACACAATAATCGAACCTAGATATTGCGATTGCTTAGTTGTGCGATGCGCGGTGAGACACCTCCTCTCCTTCAATAGGCCAGAAATCAACTTCGAGCTCAACAACGCGCGCCCAGATAACTTCGGCGCGCTTCCATGTGTCCGAGTTGGGCTGTATGTCGAGGTCGTCGACTAGTTTGGCCAAATCATCCACAAATTCGATGAATTCAGGACAGCTCCAGTTAGTGGAAAAGGAGCCAAGAGCGGAGTTTTGGTCATGGCCGCTGGCCTTCAACTTGTTGGCGACGAAGGACCAAGCGTCGAGATAGACCTAAATGGGAATCAGTTACAAGCTGGAAGTAATCTGGATAAACATGAACATACGCGTTCCATAGCCCACAAAAAGACCAGCCCATCCACAAGTCCATTCTTCGAAGTTCTAGCCATTTCTGCGGTATAATTCTTCGTGCCCTTGCGTTCTTTCCAGCCTTCCAAAGGTAGCTGCCACTTTACAGCTGTTTCTTTGAAAAAGTTGACCTCCCGGGCAACGTTCGTCAAAGAGTATATGAGGGTGGTCAGGATACGTTGGTTCATTTTTTCCTCGGGCGAGTCCAGCCCATGAGAAGAGTTCCAAGGAATGTTGGAGATGAGGACGCCTACGAAGGCCGAGTAGGCATGCGCAGCATAAATGCGATCTTGAGAAAGCCAGAGCGCAAGAAGCTTGGGTGAGAGGGTCCCATTGCCGGCGGCAATCAGGAAAGGGTGATTAATGGCCTCTGAATACTTGGGTACAGTGGCCAGTTTGGTGAGGTGGTCTGTGAGGGAAGACATGGCTATTGATGCTTCTGAAGGTTCAACTGTTGGTTATAAGACTGCGACGAGGGCGTTTAAGATGGATATCAGGCTTCGGTTGTTTGCGAGAGAAGCTCACTTTTTTCGAGCTTGGGTTTCTCGGGGAGAGATATAAATCAGTAAACCTAAATCGGAGCATCTGCGACTATCTGCTTTCATGGAAATCTGGAAGGTGATGCAGGGACACTTCAACTAACATCTCGAGGACCAATGATGTCAAAGTTGCGTATTTATTTGCGTGTGTTTAAACAAGAGGACGAAGGCAAAGCCGGCGCCAGACAACAACACGGGGATTTCCATTTTGAGACGGTGACCAGAAATTTACGCCAACACTCTGAACCTTTGCAGCCGGCTCACGCGTGGAACATACGGGTTCTCGACGGCTAGCACCATGTCCAACCTAGTCGCAGCAAAGGCCGTCAAAAAATTTAGAGTCGACCAACTCCTCAAAGTCGAAACTCATATTCGCCGGCTGGGCCCGCTGTCCAAAGAGGTCACTCCGAAACTTCAACCCAAGTCCAACGTTGCTATCCTACCCAACCCATTTATCCCTCGTAAACACCCAGAGACTGGCAAATGGCGACCGCCGGTGTATTCGCTACGAAGACAAGCCGAGCTCGTGAAGAAGGCCAAGGCTAGTGGATTGCTGCACTTGTTGCCCCCTGGTCCGAAAAGTCCCCAGACGCGACTGGGCGTGACAGAGGCTATTCGGGAGGCACAGAAGGCGACTACTGCTGCGTCTTTGGATAGCTTGAAGGAACAATTGAAGGCTGAGGAAGATCAATCCGTATGGCTGGAGCCAGTTGCTTGGGAGGGCAAGTTGAAGGAGAAGAAGACTCGCGGTAGAGACTTGGGTATTACCCTATACGCTGGCAAGAAGAGGATGTTCAAGGGGCACAAGTGGGAGCGCGTACAAGGAGAGAGACTCAGAAAGCGGGCGATCCTTCTTCGGGATATGAAGAAGAGAATATATAACTACAAGAATGTGAGTTCTCATTTCTATCACTCGCTAATTATTCTGAATTTGCTTTAGTATTACAAGAGGAGGAAACCCAATCCCCTCAAGCCACCAAGGACCGTCAAAGCACCCAAGCTACCCTTCTAGTCTACCACTTAATATACTTATTACAAGTTCTTCTTTCCATTGCATTAAGTGTCGATCCGGCAATTGATCACCGGAATATTTCCAAATGGAGATACAACTCCCGAAAGTCCGAGACGCGGTGTCTGCATTGTTTGTATTCGTTTACTGCTCAAGACACTCGCACATAATCTTGTTCAAGACTAGTTTTCATAACAGCCTCCTCTTCTCCAACTACCACCTCTGCTTTTTCTCTCCCAACTTTCCTCTTCTATAACACCGACCGAATGGCCTCGTTCAAGTCCGATCGTTCTCGCAAACCCTACAGCGTTAGTTACCCTCCTGACTCTCTATGGCGACGGTCTAACCTCTCCCTTCGTCTTTTTCTACCTCGTGTGGCATTGTATCGTCATAAACTTTAGCGGCCTTCAAGAGCCCCGGAGGGTCAATGGCTACACGACAAAGCGCCCGGTATCAACACTGGTCCTTCCGCAACACGTTCCTCAAGACCTCCGACGACGGGACCGGCAGTCTCCGCATCCAGTGCACCGACGGACAAAATCCTCGTCTCAAACTTGCATTATGAGATTACAGCCAAGGATTTAACGGTACGTTTCCGTCTGTTTCTTCCAGAATACGTTCAGTATCTTCCCTATCTATCCGTTGGGGTTGGGCAGGCAGGCCTTATGCTCCGGTTATGCTGGCATATACGCCTCACCGCCTCGCCTCCCTTAAACCCTTCTATCTCATGAACCTTACTAACCTACCTCATGTTCTTAGGCTATATTCGGACAAATTGGCACACTCGTGCGTGAGCCACTAATAAGGGTACGGCAAGCCCCCGAGCTCTCCCTCCGCTGAAGTAAACCAAAACCAACCAAAAACATTTGGACCCTCTCCCCCCTTCCCCTGTTCCTCTCTCCTCACATGAATCCTGTCTTCTTGTGGTCGATGGTTGATTTGCGTTGGGGATGATGACACTACGAATTTTTTTTGTTGACGCCCCCTACGAATAGTACGACCGCAGCGGCCGATCCTCTGGACAAGCTACCGTTTCATTCGAGACGGTAGCAGAGGCTGTACGCGCCAAGAAGCAATTCAATGGCATTTTAGCCAAAGGTGCATTCTCAATTCAGTTCTACTTTTACATGTGTGTCTAACATAAGCAACACTTTTTCTGATCGTGATAGGCCAACCGATGACGGTCGACTTCCTCGCTACAAGACAACCCCGCGGTCGCTCCTCAAGTGCACCAAACGGCTCACTGATCAACAGAATTCAAAAACCGCCCTTGTTGGACCGACTGGCATCGAGGGATGATTCAAATGTTAGATCCGCATCGGCAACACCTGTGACGTGAGTTTGGTGAATCACAGTTAATTCTTGAACATGGAGCTAATGACACTTTTTTTACGCTCACGTAGAGGCGGGGTTGGTCCTATTCGCTCACGACAAGGACCCCGCGCGCCACGTGCTGCTAAAAAGGGACCCAAGAAGCCACCGACGGCGGAAGAGTTGGATAAGGAGTTGGATGCTTTTATGGGAGATTCGAATTCACCTGCTGCACCTGACGGTGATGCTGCTACTGCGGGTACTGCCTTGGTTGAATCGACGGAGGTTGCTGCGCCAGTCCAGGATGTAGAGATGGCTTAATGTTTACTTGTTTGAACAACCCTCGTTGGTTTGCTCATCAATTCGGTGACTTTGTCTATGGATAATCGCCTGCTCTTTTGGTTTTTGTACGGTATAGATCTGCGATACATGCTTGTTAATCCGCCTTACGAGATTTAAACCGGAGAAAAATCCGCGTGTTTATTTGGAAACGTCGCCTGTTTCTACCTGTGAGCCTAGCAGGTAACATAAAAAACAAGAATCTATTATAAGATATGGCCAACGTGGGGATCGAACCCAAGACCTTCGCGTTATTAGCACGACGCTCTAACCAACTGAGCTAGTCGGCCGCCATGATGCAAAGACGATAGTTTCTCCTCATTCTACCATTACTTTAAGGGTCATCACCCAAATGAGAGTGCCAACTTTGTTCAGCTTCGTAGTAATTGAAACCATATGCATATGCGCTGAGAGCCTAATGGTCCCTCGCCCGAGATGTGCCGGGTGCTGTATATTTCTGATTCCTCAGAGATTCCTCAGAAATTCCATACATAAAATTCGAGCCCTATTTTTACCCTACGGACAGAGGGAAGCTGGTTCATTTGTACGAGGCATTCATGAAATTATTTTATCCTCGATGGCCTCGCCAAAGGGAACTCATCATAGGCCACGGAATTAATGTTTGTCTGGTGTAGCGTTCTACCACGCTTTCATGTTCAACACGCTGAAGGACCAAAATCGGTGACCCGTTCCCGGCAACAGAAATACTCGTCCCAAACGTGTGGAATCTCACGCGTTATGAAGGAGAATTAATCCGTTCGAGTTGCAAAATGACTATATATCAAATATCAGGAAAAACATACTGTATTTGGAATTAAAATGACATCAAAGTCTGTTCAAGTGAACTCGCCCTTGAACACCTGGTACTTCTTTGTATCATCCCCAGGCTCTCCTGGCTCTTCTTCACGCTTTGAAGGCTGAACCATTATTGACATCCGTAGTTAGCTTTGTTACCCCGCTCTTTTGTGCCTTTCTTCTTGTGAATCATCCATTTTACGAGACTGACTGCAGTTAACGAAGGAGTCATGGCCAGGCAAGCTTCTCATGAGAGTAATTCCACATCCATGGGAATCGCATGGCGAGGAGAATGCCTGACGGGTGCGCAAAATTACGCCAGATTAGGCAAGCCAATTACAGCCCTCACCTCCCTCCAGATATATGTCGCACTCGTACTGAGAAACTGTGCATAGAACTTTAGAAGTCTGCACCGCGGAGAAGAGGTCGGCCGGAGAAGCCACCCACGGGAGTGTTTCTGCACCACCATCGGACGGGAGGTCAAGGAATGGAGAATGCCTGTCGCGCCCTCAAAACCCAGTACTCGGCGCTCAGCGCTCAGCTCTCAGTCTTGGCTTCAACTTGAGAAATTTTTTTTAATAGCAGGCTCTCTAGCTCATTGACACGAATCGCTGTAGAGTCCACATTGAGAGATGGTTCCATTGATGGATTGTTATGTTGTTAAACTGATGAACGGTCCCATTTTTGCTGTTCCATTAGTAGATGGTGTTGTTGCTTCGTTGATAGATGTGGCCGTAGTACTAGAGTTTCCCTTGTGCCGGTGCGCCCTGATTCCCCTCCGCATGTGCAGTCATGGGATGAGTGAGTTGCCAAAATTCCAACGCTCAGGCCCCTGGGATTGAGCAAACTAGTTGGATTCGCATTGGTGACCATGCTGGCTAGAGGCGAGGTACATGGGCCTTAGAAGGTACGCCGGTGGCCTACGTCTTAAGATAGATGGATGTTTCATACGTAGTCACGCACCATTGCTCCCCATCCCCCCTCGATGCAACCATGAAACGGTTCCCACGACAAGCCCAGTCGCTAAACGACAGCCAGAGAACACCCATCCAAAGTGTTGGAGAGGGCCTGAAGCAGTCCGAAGCTCGAAGTCCCGGCCCCCGTGTTCTGGTCTCTCATGGCAGATCTCTTAGTGTGCCTATTTTGCAACCTTTGATGGAGCCACTATTAGGCCGCAGTTCCCACTAAGCCCTTTCCATTTGTGTCCTCGGCCTTGGCCCCAGCCTCGGGATTATTGAGATACTACATGTGTATCCAATATCCAATATTTTCTGATTTGTAAGCTTGTAGCAGGTGGTAGCCAATGCCCAACGTGAAAACCGCAATTTATTCCTTGAAATGGCTGCCGGCATTGTGTTTGATGGACAGAAATTGCTTCTGCTCTGTATCGTTCCAACATTCCTTCCCTCGTTCGCTTCCGGCTGCTGATCAACATCAACATCACTGCCGTCGCGGTTCGGCACAGGCCAGTACAACCGGCTGTGCCTTCTTTGACTTCCATGCGTCAACATGCCTGAAATATTTGCTAAATTTGGGTTTTTTTCCAATCGGTTAAGAGGGATCGCTCGTAAGTAAGAATACAATGTTCCCACACAGGCGTGCGGCATTAACGTTAAATTGGGAAGATCTTACCTTGTTTAGTCTGCTTCTGTAATGATTGCCATGGTTGGGCTTTGAGACGAGGGTACAAGGGGGGCCCTACTTAACATGCAATAGCTGAATCAAAAAGTGGATCTCCTCAGCGCTCACTTCAGCGTCGTTTTTTGGTGAAATTATCTGAATCCCAGTTTCAGGATCGGATTCACCACGAATAAGTCCGTCTTCTCTGATTGACACACGTCGTATCCTCGAGGGTTTTTCTTATTAGTGATTGTCATGATGAGATTCCAAGAATATGGGTCAGCTCCTGATAGGAACCTGGTACTTAAGATGGTATGTATACAATGCCAGGGCTCTCCCTTCCCTCGCCTCGAGATTGCTCCTCACTCATGTCTGACCCTTCCCTGGTTTCTCAATTACGTGTTACATCGGTGAGCCTCGATGCCTGCTCGTATCTACATACCTTACTGAGAGTCCATTGACAGTATGTCAAAGGTTTGCATGATTCGACCCTCCACGGACCATGTTCATCAGTTGAAACCTCCGTCTAGTTGGAATTATTACCCTTCTCGTCTGCGAGCATGTTGGAACACTACCTCGCGAGGTCAGTATGTTTACTAGCCATTTGGTCGAAAAACTCGCTAACATTCGGCACTCGCTTTCCAAGGTCAATCTCATCTGGAAATCAAGATGGAGTGCAGTCAAGATCCTCTTTCTGATTTCGCGTTATATGCCATATATATGGACAGTTGTGGAGCTTGGTCGTATGTACCTTTTTCGCTCGGCTATCGCCAAGACTACTAAGGATTCTTTTCCTCAGACTCAATATGGCTACTTGATGGATCTCCGGGCGGTAATGTTCGAGTTGTCAATACCTGGAACCGAGTATATGATCCAGCTGACGGATAGAAACCTAGCGCTGTTCTCAGTTGCTTGTGCCACTTATCTGTACGTCCGAGAACATTTCTGGTTTCACTTCCGACCTATAACGCCCGATCAGGGATCAAAACGTTCATAAGGATCTCCGCGGAAGGTCAGTGTCGCTTTGTAGGCCCATATTATTCTTGATTAACGTTAATGTTCACAGCATTCTTTTGCCTAGAGGCCTATGCAATATGTCATAGGCGACGAACGGTACTCATCCTATTCTGCACGGCGGCTTCAGTGAGCTAAACAAGCTTGCACACCCACATGCATAAACCTAATTCGATGCTTTCCGTAGGCGATAATTATCGCAAGAATTGTTGTTAATGCCCTCGATACGTTGTTTGGTGAGCACGCTAGTCATTGTGGGATATTTATCCAGGGAATTCTGATAGGTATTGTCTTCAGTGAATAACAACGTGCCATCGCCAACTGGGTGCGCTGTGGCGGTGCGTAGCCCTGATGACGTGCTTATCCCAGAGTCATATGGCACTGTCAATTTTGCCTCTGGTGTAACTTGTTGCACAAGTAGGTGTTTGCTCCTCTGCAGCTGATCAGCCGTGCGACTAACATAATTTCTTTGAGTTCTTTTGCTCTGTATTATTTTTGCGCGGTGGCAACAGTACAAGTATAGGATTAACATGACTCCGATGATCAGCAAAATATACCAAGGAGCTCTCTTATTTTACTTGGCACAAATTGGTAACATCATCAGTTAGACAATTGACTCCAAAGCTAACTCGAACTCTCCCAGGTTTGGCTATTATTAGCTTCACCACGGCAATATCTCCAGATTTTCAGTAAGCTTCCCACCATAGTACCGGGTTTTCCCATGACTGATATATCTGTGCTATAGACTGGATCTCCTCATGGCCAACATCATTGCAGCGAGGGTTATCCTTGATATACGTGGAATAGGAGTGGAAGAATGTTATACGAGCACAATCTTCCAGGTTTCCAACGTCATATCGACGCTCAAGTTTGTCAGACCAGCAACGGAACCTGCATCCACAACCCGGGATAGTGGTGACGTCTGAAGAAAAGGCTCCTGCCGCACATGGATACGCGTAGATTATAATAGTGTGACACAGTTGGTGGCCGTAGACGGTACTGTTACCATTCGAGCCGCTACGATAGCTTCATTGGATACTGTGCTTTTCTGAGCCTGCGGGATCCTTAGCCTAAGCCCTGGTACCTTGATATGACATGTCATAAAAGTACATTGTATTTTATATATGTAGATTTGAGTCGAGCAGTTTCAGCAACCCCCTGGATACATAAGTTGCTTCGTCCCGGTGTTAGTATTATTGCTTGCGCTGACGATGGCTTCTAGCTTCCAGGGCTGCAATAAAGATACACAGGGGTGCGAATAGGAGTGACACGACCCGTCCAACCAGCCTACAGATGTAGATGCCTGTATTGTCTGAATCCAGAGAGGAGGTGGGTGTCCAAGAGAGGTGGGGTAGAGTGCGCTTACAAAATTATGTTAAATAAGGGATAGATAGGACCAGCAATGGAAACGGAGGGCGCTAACTATTAGTAGTTATACAGGGCGACCTCGTGCTGGTGCTGAAACTACTTAACCTTTGACCGGCGCATAACGCCTGCCGATTGTATAGAAAATTGAAGAGTTCTAGTAGTACTATTCATATTTATCGCGTTCAAGCCAATTTATACATACAACACTGTGTCTGTGTGTGGGTAACTCAACGCTGACCTTACGCGGATTTAGGAATTTATCAATTTCAGGACCAGTGGAACGTTGCATATCGACAGATGTGGGTGGGTCCGCCGGGCAGGGATATGATTATCGCCCAGTTAAAAATATTAATAAAAGGTGCCAAGTTGAGCCACGGTCGTTCAGAGTCCATCTGAGATAAAAATTAGCAAGACCAGGGAGTCTTCATAAATATTGCACTGGACTGAGGAGCTGTGCGCATAGGGCCTTGCATGCCACATTTGAACTCTAGAACACGAGGTAAGCATAACCATGTTCTTGAAATAATTCGCATCAAATTACCCGTCATCTTGGAGATCGCACACGTTGGAATTCGCGATGCGGATTTGCTAAAATCTGTTTTATACTACACATCTTAAGTGACACTGAGTCCGAGTTTTCCCGTAAGTAGTTTACCCTGAAAGCATCCTACGAGCTAATAGCGCTTATTTATATGTGTGGGGGTGGAGGGAGATGGAGAGTTGTATTCCACGCAGTAACGCCGGTGCCATGTTCGCGTTTCCCGCCCGACAACCACAGACACTTTCAGGAACGCAATTATCTGGATAAGCCGGGATTTTCTAAGCACGGCACGCATTGTATCGGGTCCGAAATGAGCTTCTCGCGCTTCATCGTAACAAAAAAAAGTCAGGCGAAGGCATCACATGGAGGATATTTCGCCGGAATTTGTTCCAACATCGGGTTAATCCCCGTCCTCGTGGGCCCCGTGGGGTACTTCAGGCAGTTTACATTTGTCCCCTCTTCAGCTTTCTTCTCGAGTCAAAATATTGGAAAGAAGCTGCAGAAGGCTAGGAAAACACGGTCATAAAAGCCGGCAAGTGCCACTTAGTTCTAATTCACCCATAGCTGGGACTGAATAGTGAACATCGGATAAAATTTGGACTGTAATGACATACGCCATCAGCTCACAGCCATTCTTAGAGCCCTCGCGGCAAGGGCCTTCCACTGACTGGTGGCGTCAAACGATGATCGCCTCGCACGCGGTCAGGATAACGGGTAAGCAGATGGTGAGTTTTTTTTGAGTGAAATCTATTTTTAACATTTCTGAAAATAGGGTTCTGAATCAGAATAGTAAATGTCCATGCCGAGACATCACAACTCAACTGGCGCCTCACGTAGGTCCGTGTATGGACGGTCAAATGTGTAGGTGATGAAGGAAAAGGTAAGCTTGTAGGATCTCATGGGAGGAAGATTTTCCCGTTCGGCAGCCATGCGACCTGAGGATTACTGTCCATGCCGTTCGGCCGTGTTCTGCGAACTACTAGAGCATATGGGCCATCCGGTTTTGTCAGGCACGGGGCATGTTATGCACATTTCTTGTCTGGATATATGTGAATGCTGAGAGTTGACAAAGGAAGTATAAAAGGCTCGAGGATATGAACCTATCTCTGGCACTTGTTCAAGTAACTGCAATGTTGAAATCGCTACTCTTTGGTGTTCTGTTGGCCCTTGCGCCTCTTATCGCTTCTCATTGTGAGCCACGTCGCCTGTGATATTTTTTTGAACCTCGCTGATATCGCTGGATCACCTACCAGACACATTCCCTGCTCTCGTCGTCAATGGCGTCCAAGGCGGTGATTGGGTCAATGTCCGTATGACCAACAACCACTTCGATCAGTCTCCGGTACACATAAACCTTTACATCTTGTTTGAGCGAACACTGATGCCCCCTATTCAGGTTACAGATGTCAGTAGTATCGACTTCCGTTGTTACACCTCCGCAACCAATGCTACTGCGACCACAATCGATGTCGCAGCCGGATCCCAGCTTGGGATTGCTGCCGACGATTATATCTACCACCCAGGTGTAAGTAGTATTCATCATGTCGCTCAACAATGACCCTGACCCGGGGACTTTTAGGTCGTCAATGTCTATATGGCTAAAGCACCTGGCGACGTCTCTACTTGGGATGGTAGCGGCACTGTCTGGTTCAAAGTTTATCAAATCACTGCCGTTACTGATGGTGGTACTTCCATTTCCTGGCCGTCAACCAGTAAGCTTGGATTTCTAACTCCTTTCTCGCCTACATGCTAAGTCAAATCTTAGGCTTAAACACGGTCACTTTTACCGTCCCTAAGAATCTTCCTTCGGGCCAATACCTCGTGCGCGTGGAGGCCATTGCCTTGCATGTTGCTTCCACATTTGGCGGTGGTACGTTCCTCCACTAATGCCAAAATCCGAGAATCTATGAGGGTAAATTGGCTCTGTACAGCTCAATTCTACCTTAGCTGTGGTCAAATCAATGTTACCGGTGGGGGAAGCGGCACTCCCGGACCTCTGGTTGCTATTCCCGGTGTTTACACTGGCAACGTAAGTTATTGACATATGAGAGCCCCCTCGCCATTTGATATTCAATTGTTACCAACGACAAACAGGAGCCTGGAATTCTTATCAATATCTACTACCGTATGTCTCCCTCCCTCCCTCCCTCTTCCTATTTCTCGCCCTAAAGAATTACCTAGCTATTCCGGCTACTTATATTCAACCCGGGCCTGTACGTATTGGTGTTATCTATCGAGAAAATTTGACTCAACTCGATCTCCTAACAGGCTGTTTGGAGCGGGTGAACATCGTAGGAGGGTACACAAATATTTCTCGAGTTGTTCGTACTACCAAGGCAAATTTGATCTGCTTTTTAACTTCCGAGTACTCGCTGTATGGAGACAAACATGTATTTCTGTGCACTGTCTGTGAGAGCAAGAGGCTGAGGGGATGTATGTCGATGTTCTTCCCAAGCCCAACCTATACGGAAATAAATCTGTATCTGGTTGATCCTAGGTATTATAAGGTCGTGATATTGGAGTATTGGGTGACGCTTTTAGGTTGACCCCTGAAAGCCGGGAAGAGGATAACAGCGGGGTCTGGGTTTTCGGTCTGTATTCATTCCTATATCTCCTGACGTGAGTTTGGTCAAACGTACTTCTCCGTCCCCTTCTCCGTCCGTTGATAGATTGGATACCGATTCTCAAGAACGCATCTTGCTATTGCCGCCATTACAATATTACGAGTCGTTCCTGATATATACCGAATGGGAACAGAAGATTGTTGATGTTATACAATGGTAATCCTTCATCTGGGGTTACGTTGGTGTTAGGATTCCACACCGTATATTCGGAAGCAGCGAACACACGTAGCATCCAGAATAAGCAGCCGTTTCCTCTCTACCATTAATTGGGTTGTCCCAGGAACCAGTTCATCTGGAATATTAATATAAAATAGAAATACTACTAGGCATGAGAAGAAACAGCAATAAGGACACCAAGCGCTCAAGTTATGTGAATATGTAAATCACGCTGACATCAAATCAAGTACGGCATCAACCAGCTCCTGGAGTCCTTCCTGCAGCATGGCATCCATCGTTGCAGGAAAATCAGCAACAGGCTTGTAGCAATAAAAGTCTTCATCCCGGATCTTATGGATCTTATGTCTGCCAGGCATTAAGTCACAGAAGCAACATAACGGGGGGGTCGAACATACTTGGATTTAAGGTGGCACCGGAGACCATTAAAATCAAACTTGTTTTCTTTCTCCGATGGCTTCCTCTCTGCGTCCGGACTATCGTTGTCAGCTCGAGTAGGCACCAATGCGGCTGGGGCTAAATCACTGTCTTCGCTTTTGGAGATATTGTGACAATGTTGACACCCATAGTTCGCCTTGCTGATCCACTTTTTCACCACTTCTACCTTGCAGTGTATCATCCAATGCACGAGGCCATATTCGGTAGGTTTGGGCTCTGTATCAAGGTCTTCTTCTGTGGCTAGTTCAATGGTCATTGGAATTTCATGGCGATGAGAATGACCGGGCTGTGAGGAGCATTAGGGTCGTCGAAGGTGAAAATATACGAAAGAACCGACAAGATTCCCACCATGAACCAATAAAGGTGGATCGCAGCTCCTACAAAACCACATGGTTTCGTGCACCTTGATAGTTGCTTCGTCCCAGGGTTGGTCCGTGACACCGAGGCGTTCGAGACATGTTGTCATCACCGCACAAGCCTGTAATTCCATCAGTATCTCATCATTACTACCCGAAGGGCCATAGATTCGAAAACTCATACTTGCTCGTCCTTCACAAAATTTCCTGCACTCCAGGGCCGACTCGTCATTCCCTTTTTCCTCTTCTTCCCGTCCTTCTCTTTACACTGATGTCGACAAACGCCATCAAAATCCAGGCACTTGTCTACCGCACACCTGCTGTCCACCGAATCACAGATCTTACACCTCCACCAGGCGTTCGGCCTCAGCACTGGGTGTGGCACCCTCCGCGCTGGTGCCATTTCATCCCATTCCCACTCTGCATGAACCTTATTCCCTTCTCCTGTCAACTCCAACGTCGCCAATAAGTCCCGCTTAGCCTCCTCAACCCATCGTGTGATCTGGTCTTTGATCATGATGTTCATAAACGACTGGTCCTTAACAGCAGATTTAACAGAGATCTTCGACTTCGACAGGTCGGGCAATTGAAGCATCTTCACCGCCGGTAGCTCGAGGAATACAGGAAAGGGAGGGAGGATAGAGTGCGACTTCTGCCGCTGCGACGCAAGTTTTTGGTAGTACTTCCATATGTCTTGGAGGTTCCGTTGTCGGAGTTTGAGAATTGTTTTGTGATCACGGGTTTGTTGGAAGGTGTGAAGTTCGCGTGCGATCGTAGGTCGAAGACGAATATGATCTGGAGAGGTTTGTGAGTTAGTTGTTCAAGTATGTAGCGGTGGATTTTGTGTATACCTTCATCCTTGATATACTTGCGGTCCACAAGGCTGAACTTGAAGAATCGACCGTACGAGGTGTGATTGAGCATGTCAGCGTAGTTCCACCCCTCGGCTCGAGCAAACTGGCGACTCCTACGAAAAACGTTAATGGGCTCAGAAAACGATCAAGGGGATGTTATAACCTGATCTCATTAGAGTTCTTGATCGCTTCATTTGTCCTCAACCAGAGGTTTTTCCAGTTGAACAAGTCGATGCAAAACTATATAACCGATTAGTCTTCCTTAGAGAATTACGCAAGGATAAATTGAACTTTACCTGCATCCAGACGCAATTCCTTGCCATTGCGCACGCCAATTTGAACATTGAAACTTTGGTGAGCTCCCTAGGTACCTTTATCTTCTCGGGTTTGTCCTTCGCGCTGCGTAGATTATAACGCGGCTTCTCAACCTCTGCTGGCTCATACTCGAGCTCCCGTTGAGTCTCTTCATTAAGAAGGGACAAACGGGCCATCCGGCCTTCAAAAGGCCCTAGTGCACAATTAGTGTCTGGGAAATCAGGAATAGGGATAAGCTCTTACAGTGACCGGAGTGGTCTGGGAAAATAGCCACTGATTCGACCACTGGAATTCGTCGCCATGCGAGTGCACGTTCACTACTCCACTTATCACTGTCGTTATATTGTTGTTGAAATTTAGCTCTGGATCGACAATGTCAACGAACATCAAGCAAATGACTGGCGGTAGAAATACTCACTGTATCTGAACAATGCAGATGGGCTATATAGGCAATGCATCGGCATAGACACAAGGATGAGGGGATCTAGGGACACACCGAGGAGCAAACACGCAAATTCACCGAGTAAGAGGCATACATCTTGTCGGTGTATTGCCCGCAATTCTGTGTAGTGTCCTCAATATTGTCGTTAATGGTCAGCTTACGACAAGATGTGCGTACCTCGCACAAACCACCATCAAAAACGAAGGCAGCATATGCCACTTCCCTCCCAAGAAAACGCTGCACACCTCTAACCCCCATAACAACCTTACCTCCCGCATCCGCAATATCCGCATGATACACCCCCGGTTCGGGTAGCCCAACCACAGCCCTCATTTTCTTCCAGATGAACTGTGTGCCTGGACTAAGAAGCTGCGCACATAGCGCTTTGCATGTCCGAGCCACAGAAAGGAGATCAGCAGGAGAAACGGTCTGCAACAGGATTTCTGCGAGGATTTCGAGCGGGAGTTCAAGAAACGAAGAGTGCTGTACTGCCGCCTCCAGTTGACGAGCTTCAGTTTCGAATTCCAGGGAGCTGAATCGGGGTTTCTTTGTCGCGCGCCCGCCATTCACGTCGGCATGTGTGCTGACGGGGTTCACAGCACTAGCTGTGGAATCAAGCCTATCAGTGCACTCCCTGTGTGCGTCGTGGAAATGACTGGCGTTTACCGTGGTCTTGGAGTCGGAAGGTTCGATAGGGGTTGGGAAATCTACAGAACTCGCGTCAATGAGCATGGGTTCTTTTGAGACCTGTGCCGAAACCCCTTCAGGTCACTGAGTGCCGAGTCACTGACGCGTGACGTCATTGTCACTCGACGCGACCCCCACTCAGATACTTACTTGACTGGATCTGATACAGAAAAGAGATTTCTCTTGTATTTAATGAACACCGGAAATATACACGGTGATTCATCATGTCAGCTTCCTTTGGTCCAGTCGTGAAACCGATCGACGACGAAATTCGTAAATAATCCGCCCACCTAGTAGGGGGAGGGCCCAGACCCTGGTTTCGTAGGAACAACTTCAAATCGGCTCAACTTCTAAATGAGGTACATACAATCATTTTCTGCCTGTACGGGAAAAGGACAGGTCATCACCTCGCGAAAATAAATGCTCACGAAACTGACATCCTACAACGGTGAGACTCCCTACCAGAAGTCGGTATCAGAGATAATCTTACCTCAGGGGATACCAAAAACGTACGGCTGGCCGCGGCCAACAGGACATCCATCGAGGAAGCACGACAGCCAAGATTTATTATAACAAAATACAGTAAATTCCTGTTCCGTCCCTTGGAAATATTGACGACAAGTATAAACACCGACGAGCCGCAATTCGCCACCTGCACCTGGGTCGAATTCCACATTAAAATCTTCACCAGGTAATCCAAGAGCAATCCTCATACTCCTCCAGATAAACGTTGCCTCTGGATTGATGAGCTTCGCGCACAGGGTCTTGCAGGTCCGTGCAACCGAAAATATCCCAACGAAAGAATGTGTTTGCCATAGGATTTCAGCGATTATTTCTAGCGGTAGGTCAGGTAGTAAAGAGTGTTTGGCAGTATTGGAGGCAACGCTTGAAAATTGAAGACGTATTCTCTTGGATAGGAGTTCGGTGGTAGAGGTTGCTATGCCAGCAGACAGTAATCTGGATCCCTCTTCTCCTGATTCTTCTTTGGGGGGGGGTTGCTACCAGGAACTCATCAGTCGTAGGACCTGCAGGATGCCAGACATCGATGATTGTAGATTTATCGGGCGAGGTCATATTCTGGTCTTGGTCAGAAGAGAACCAT
Source organism: Macrolepiota fuliginosa MF-IS2 (assembly GCA_015584085.1). Taxonomy (NCBI): domain Eukaryota; kingdom Fungi; phylum Basidiomycota; class Agaricomycetes; order Agaricales; family Agaricaceae; genus Macrolepiota; species Macrolepiota fuliginosa. The sequence goes on from MU151344.1 coordinate 35,607, forward strand.
TCCTGAGGTCTGTCAAGAGAAATGTGAGTCCATGACCGAGAGTCTGAGTTTGAGTCTGAGATCGGGCCCCGAGCGCGGACTGGGTAGTCGTGGGTGTCCGCCATGGCGTTCACGGTAAAGCCCAATGGTGTCACAACGTCAACATATTGAATAATATTTCAACAGGTTTCCTGTGTACCGTTTCGACTTTGTCCCTCTATTGATGCGGTGAAATATCATAATCATATTTCCCATAGCCCAAGACACAACAACTACGCTCATCACATTTGCCCCAGCTGACAACACAGCGAATACCCTAATCGCATTCGCACTAGCTCCAAAGATAGCCTATATCATATCCCACGGCCGGATAAGTCTTGTCCGTTTCCTTCGCCCCCCTGGAACGCCAATGGTGCCGTGCCCTCAACTCGTTCCTCCCCTTGATGGGAGAACGCCCTGCCTAGAGCAACTTGATGGATGATCAACACAGATGTAAGTGCCTAAAGGTGGCCTGTCAGTTCCTTGGGTTCTCCTGCAAGAATCAGGTTACGTACCTGATTCACAGTGACAATGGGCAAAATAATCAACCCATATTTTTCCCCGAATCCAACAACCACGGCAATTGCACCTGGTATATTGGTAGCAGCGGACTCTAATAAAATAGCGATGATAGGAAGAGGTTGGGTGCGAGTCGAGGATGTGCCCGCTGGCAGGGATTTCACCGTTCGTCTGTACATCAGGAGGGTTGCTGTTATTAGCGTGGTCGTATATAGAGTCAAAACGACGTCCAATGCAAATGCCGCTGACACAAGTTTACTGTTTAAAGCCCAATGTTGTAAATGCACTCCACAGGCTATGGATCCGATGGCTGATACTAAGGGTCAGGTCCATAATTCTCTAAAGTTGTAAGTTAAGCATACCTAACCCTAAGCCCGATAGGCATGCTGGGAAGATCCAGACGACATGTCCATAATTTGCCAGCAGACTATGGCGGAGCCCTCGGTGAATCATGAAACAGCGCCATACCTTGAATCGGCAAAGATATCAGTCTAGGATAAAAGTGATAGAATGCTCCAATGAACCTACGAGAATACCATTTGTTAATGCACAAACGGCCAATATGGTCAGGTACAGAGTAATCATCATCGTATCAAAAGGTGGTTCTGCTTGGTGAAGTGGTTGAAGGAGGATGCCGGTCGCAAGGAATATTTCGACCTCGACACCGACGATGAGGAATAAGAGAGCGATGACGTATATGCGTAAAAGTTGATGTTGTTTTGACATCCTCTCCTTCCCTCGGGCCAATAGGATGACACAAGAAACCCCCAAAGTAATGATGCTGCCGGCGAGAAGGGAGCAAATGAAAACGTCAACCATGTATATCGTCATACCATACAGGTTGACCAGTTCTCGTGAAATGAGGACCATGCGGGAGCTTCTTGGATGCGCTAGGGTGTCTGTGCGGTTGGAAATGATGGGGGCCTCAAAGATATACAAAATATTGACTGGTTAGCCATCAATACATCAATGCTCCGATCAACTAACGAAGATATCTTTAGAGGCTAACGTTACTGTGTATCAACGGCGCAGCTGGCACCGGCACCAATCGATTAACTGGTTTCGTGGGCCAGCATTTGGT
>MU151345.1:0-25386 GCA_015584085.1 Macrolepiota fuliginosa MF-IS2
GTGGTGGATGGTGGCGGGATGGCATCCAGCACCCCCCGCTACACGACTTAGAGCCTGTACATGTAAAACTCGTATATTATGGCGCGCGCAACTAGACTAATTTCGGCGCGGCTAAGATATATCGGCGCGGACCGTATTTATTTTTGTCCACAACGGTGCAGCATATACCATTGCCTGAGGTGTTGTATTAACACGCTTTGGACAGTCATGGTTGAATTCGCGAAACATACAATACCAGGAGCCGCTTTCGACGACTCTGATCGGAGCCCGCCCCCTCGGTGCCACCCGGGCACTCGACTGGCTGTCCTCCAAAGAGCCCGGAACTTCTTCGCTGATCCCCAGCGTGACAAGAAGATGCTCTGGGTCGTTGGTCCTGCCGGCGTCGGCAAGTCTGCAATCATGCAGAGCCTCGCTGAGAATGTGGCTAGCGCCAGCTCTGACATCGTATTAGGCGCATCCCTCTTTTTCTCCGTCAACGGACGCGCCGACGGGTCAAAAACGGTCACAACACTCGCCTACCAAATTGCAGCCCAGGATCAATCATACCGTCACTTCATTCAGAATGAGGTGGCCACTGACCCAACGTTGTTTCGGAAAGCAATGCCGACACAATTCAACAAGTTTATTACTGAACCGTTTGCCAGGACCGCAGTAGGCGGTGGTCGCAAACGATACCTGATCCTCATCGATGGTCTCGATGAATGCGACAACAATGATCTACAATGCGAAATTCTTGACCTCATATCATCCTTCTGTGTCCAACATTCTACGACTCCCCTTGTCTGGATCATCGCCAGTCGCCCAGAACCCCACATCACTGCTTTCTTCGCTTGTGCCAATGCTACCTCGCACGAGAAAGAAGAACTTTTGATCGATTCCGATCAAGCTTGCAAAGACGTTGAGCGTTACCTTCGCGATGAGCTTGGCGGGCTGCGGACCAAGTACCCCGAGGTGCTCGCATCCTTCTCTCAGTGGCCGCGCGAGCGTGATTTTATAAAGCTTTTTGCTGCATCCGGGGGCCTGTTTGCCTTTGCTTTCACTGCGGTCAAATTCATCGACAACCCAGGTTCTGGGGACCCTGAATCGCAGCTCGAGGAATTCATCGAGGTGATCCGTGACATCCTGTCCCAACCGAGGGACAGTGATGAGCATCCAATGGCGCGATTGGATGTCCTCTACTCCCGGATTATCTCCCGGATTCCTCAAAGAACATTAACCACAACCAAAAAGCTCTTGCTTGGTATGGATTTGACCTTACCTAAATACCTCACGGCGCGCGGCTCGGGGCAGTACATGTTCGCTGAGTTGTGTAACTGGCTTAATCTGGCACCAAACGTTGCCTATGGTGCTTTGCATCGCCTTCATTCCGTTCTTGACATCCCTAAATCAGAACATGCCTACACATCCACTTTACGGCCCCTTCACAAATCATTTCGTGATTATTTCGTCGACTCCAATCGGTCAGGGATGTTTCAAGATCACAAGCGCGCAATGGATGAACTTGAGTCTGAATGTGCTCGGAGGGTAATCAATGAGGCGTCAGGCGGTATGTCCCGTGATTGTATTCTTATCCAGCATTAGGACTAAATTATGTTTCGCCAGCAGCTATACGCGGTAGCTCGGGTGTTAGTGCCCATCGTATCTTGCTTTCCTGGTATCGCAACAGGATGCCTAGGTCTGATAAGCGGGGATTGAGGCTATTAGAAGATAGCTTATATCTAAGAGCCATGGCCATTGTTTCTGATAGGATCTGGGATACGACACAACCACCACAACCGAATTTCATCCACCTTCTGAAGCTCTTCGACGTGTGCCTGAACGGTGTTGGTCGTACCCGGTTCTCCCCATCGTGTCTCGCAGTGGGTCTTTCCCTTAGTTAATGTGTCGTGAAATTGTATTGAAAGCACATCAAGGATAAACGTATGCGCCGGCAACTGAAAGAGCAAGGTGTCCTCCATGAAATACCGATAAGAAACCTTGACACCAAAAAATTGGCCTGGGGACTTCTTGACTCCTCATGGTCCTATCGCTCTAAATCGTCTACAGCTACTTCCCGTGCCCTGTCTCGAGATCAGGTAAGCTAGGTTCTATACCAATTCGGGTTGGATTTATTGAGTGAGCCCTGGCAGTGGCATACCTACGAGATGTCTGGTCGTCATACCTACGTGCCATCCGCTCAGAGCATCACTTGGAAGAAGGGGAATAGGATCTTCACTCAGCACTTCAAGCACTGGCAGATACACGCCCCAGATCTTCTTGTCGCCGCTTATATTGACGTCCGGAATTCGGGCTGGCTATTTTGCGAGTTGCCCGACCCCGATGACCCGGCTCAGGACGGCGGGTGGGATTGTTACGTCCCTTACCGGTTTCCGTCAGCGGCAGGCACGAGTTAACTCATTTTTGAATTTGTACTCAGTATGCTATCAGTGTGATATTCAATGTATCATTCGCCGCACTGGGGTATGCGGTATCAGGCTGCTCCAGAGAAAGAGAACTTGCTGCCTGAGAAACCCGACCTCTTGAATACCAAGGGCATAGAAGATGCAAATTACCTCCCATTCAACCAGATGGACGCCCGATATTCCTGATGACGTGATTGTGATGGGTTATGCCCGTGGGACTCGAATGCTTCTGGCTTGCATTTCGGCGGTTGGTCCAGTATCCAAGTGAAGCGTAAGTCTGTGCGCCTTCTACCCTGTTTATGGATTTATTTATTTTCCTTTTGTTAAAGATACGGCTGATTCGGTCACTGTACTTGTAAAGTCCTTGTTTTAAGTATGCTACTTCGAGCAAGGGTTAGACTAACAAACGGCATTCGGACGTGGGACACCCTCATGGCGAAATTAGTATCAATGGTCAGCGACCGCCACAAGAACCCTCCGACTTTTTCTCAGCCTACAAACACTAATCAAAGAGAAGACCACAACAAACTCGCATTTCCCAGCGATGGAAGAAATTGAAGAGTCACCTAACCATACATTCAAAACCCAAGACCAAGTTACCGCAGCCCAAAGTACAGGCTGCCCCTTAATGGGTAAAAGAGGAATGGGTCCTCACTGTTATATCCAGATGAGAGTTCTTAGAGGAACATTCCTTCCCTCTCAATTTTCCCAAATCTTGATCGTCCCCAGCACAGGCTAGGCGAGCGGATCAAGTCCAGACAGGGGGCATAGTACGCGAGACCCCTACAGTAATATCTTAGTATCACCCTGGACCTCACCCCCTTCTTCGTTGTCTTTATGAGTCGTCGTCGTACGTTGTTCGCTTGCTGGGCACGGCCCTCGCCCAGCACAAGGATCCCATCTCCATCTTCTCCAGCTCCTTCGACATGAGCTGCGCGGATAGTTTGTGCGAACAAGTCGATACCTCCCGGAAACTGTTGTTAAAGTTCACGGAATTCGAGGCTCGTAGACGATGGTAGGCAGAGCCAAATGATCCGTGAGTCTAGGAGACGAGGGAACCGAATCTGGGAAAGGTAGTAGCTTGTGAGTCTGCCCCTATATTCGGGGTGACAGTCAGTTGGAGTTTGGAGTTTGTTACATACCCAAACGCTCGATTGATCTAGTTGCTCTGTGCTTTAGACACTTCGGATTCGGCGCTTTCTTCGTGTAACAGAGAAGTCGAAAATCTACAATTGTTGATAGTCAAGTACGCATGTACTGCTCTGTCATTTCGGCCCGTCACGCAACTGTATTTAGAAACTCGAGAAGGGTCCTGAATTAACCCTCTAGCTCCTGGCATGCCGCCTGTCAAAACGTCATCGAAATCAGGATAGCAACTCTAGAACCTCAGTCGCTGTTATACTGTAGGGGGGACACAATACATAACAAGTGTGAGGATTTGGTGACAAGGCCAATGTTAAGGATATATAGAGTACATCCAAATGAACAGCAATTCAAGCAGAGTTGGAAGCACGAATGAACTCGAGGGCCAAAGAGACGTGTTCGTGGAACAGCCTATTACTATACATCAGTAGTGCATATCGTGAAGGGAATGGAATGCTAATGATCTGAAAAGCAGCGTGATGGTATTCATACAGATATTAATCTTGGTTGCGCCGTTGCTCATGCCTGTAAAGTACATATGTATTAGCTAGATACGTGATTGGGCCAGGGACACGAACCAGGTAATTATAGGACTTGCGGTCCTCACATCGTTCCAGGTACTCTCTCTGGGTAAATAGATCAGTCAAGTTCATGGCCTGATAGAAATGCGCCAACCTCGATCAGACTCTCAACCCTGCGTTTGATCAACCCCGGCTCGGGATTGAACCTGCCTGCCAATTGTCTGATTGCCTCATTTACGAGATCGTTGTGACTCATATGCTTCCTATCCTTCATAATGCGCACAATGCAGGCCTAGAAAAGGAAACATCAGATTTGACAGGCGGCTAAGCTTAAGATACATATGCACTCACGTCAATCTGGTGTTTCCGTTCCTCGTCAATGCGGTCACGAGTCTCCTTCCTCTCCTGAGTGGTTTCAACCTTCGATGACACCGTAGCAATCTTGATTTTTTGTATCGGGGAGGTGAAGTCATTATTGAACGAGAAGGAATCATCATCATTGATTTCTCGGCCAGGTGGGTGCTTCTTGAGGATCTTGAACTTGCCACAGGCCAGGGACTGCAAGTGACGCTTAAGCTCGCTATTCACGATAGCAGTCGCCCCTTTGATTTCCTGTAATCATGTCAAGCAATCCATTTCTGCAGTAATGAGGGTGCATACCGAATAGGTGAGAAAATCGTCGTCCCCAAGTTCTTCGAAGAGAAATAGAATGACGACGGCGAATGTAGAAACAGTAAGATCGTGAACCTTATTCTTGAAACGCGTCCGAACGTCTGCGTTTCCGAGGCCATATTGCCACGTCAACCGTCGACCAGAATGTCGTTCCAAATAGAATCGCTCAAACGACTGGCAACTTTTTGCGAGTATAGACGGGATGTGACAGGGGGAGGCAGAGTGAGACATCGGCCAATACGTTGAGGTCATGACAATGACGCTAATAGCAACCTCGGGTGGCTAAGCAATGCGTGAGCGAATGTGCAAGAATAAAACAGGGATCGCTCACCGTTGTCCTGCTGAGGTGATCTTGGTAAGATTCCATGGCCTCCTCCGATAGCCGAATATCGTTGAACATCCCCTCCAGCTTCTGCGTGAATTGATATCCGCATTCCACCTTGAGCCGGCCGAGCATTTCGCGTTCGGCGTCCTCTGACACTGAACGGCTCTGAAGCAAACGTTTGGCTAGGTGTCCTTTGTAATACCGCTCGAAGACATCTTTCTCCGTGACGTATCGGAACACTGTAATGGTCTTGTCCAGAACCGCGGCAATTTCAGTGTCATTTTTCTACAGGGTGAGGGATGAGTGTGGGTTTCATGATTATGAGGTCTTGGCTTACCCCCCTGAGACCCCGCCTGAGATGGTCGTCGATGAACAAAGAAAGGTATTCAGAACATTTATCATTCAAGTTGATAAAGGACTCAAAAGCCTAGAAAAATTGTGAGCCTGGCGAAAGGAGCTAACCATGAAGCTTACTTCATTGATTGCGACCTCAGCATCGTGGTCGTTTTGGAAAGCCTTCTGCCACACGCCATCGAATTTGTCCTTCAATTCCAAAACTCTTTGGACCCATTCGGTTGCGGGTGTCAGCGTATTCACAGGCGCTCTTGCTTTGCCCTTGCCCTTCGGATCTACTTCTGCCTGTTCTGCTGCCTCCCCACCATCCGACGCAAAGGAAGACTCATTGATGGCCTTCCCTCGTCTTGCTATCGATTCCTTCAGGGCTCGTTTCAATATCGGAAGCCCAGTGGGAACGATCATATACAATCGATACAATCGCGATAGTACATCTAGTTTGTCAGTGTCGATCATGGTATCCAGTCCCGAATTCGGCATGGAGATGATATCAGAAAGATGAGGTGTGAGAAGGTGGTCCTTAAGGATCTGGCGGATGGCCGGTGCAGTTTGGCTGTTTAAATAATGGTGTGCCCGTGAATCCTCAGATTCAAAACGGTATTCCACCTGTTACAAGAGGTCAATAGCTCGAACCCTACTAAAAGCCGCATAACTCACCCTTTCCAAAAACTCCGGCGCATCACAAGTCTGCACAAGGTTCTTTCCCTCTGTCTGATAGAAGATCGTACTTTGATCCAGAAATGCTGGCTCAACATCGCGCCTATAGACAGTCGTTCCCAGACTATCAATGTGAAGGCGCAATAATACATCCACGCAACCTTGAATAGCAGATCGGTTCACCATATACCCTTCGCGTTCGTAACGAATTTGGTCAAGGATGGTAGAGACCAAATGACCCCGGATGGGATCCCGAATTATACGATCGAGGAAGAGGTCATGCCCAAGTTCTGCCGTCTCGGGAACGTTGGCAGGCTTGACATAAACACGATCCTACATTAGACGTTCATGAGTGAAGCCGAGAGGGGGTCTACACGAATTCACTCACCATATATTTCAGAATTTGCCCTACTTTCGACATGCTACTTGTATGGTCATCCCAGACTTTCCTCAAAGCCTTTAAAAGCACCTCGCCCTCCTGGTTTTGCCCCTCCGAGCCAATGGGAAACGCAGGGATTACATGTTCTTGGGCAAGCTCGTTTAGGTGTTCTCTTACGAGATCCCTCAAACCGTTGTACAGAATGTGACCTTGCTTATTGAGCACCATGTTGTAACCAAACCGATGGTTCTCCTCAAACGAAAGGTTCGAAGCATTATTGTGCTGGATCTCGCGGATATTGCGTTTAAGCTGTGTCCAGGTATTATCCAGGGAGAAGTCCGGACCATACTTCGTGAATGCAAGTCAGAAGGTGAAGCTCGGGGTCTGGAATTGCATGTTTCTTACTTTCTTTGGAACCTTCTTTACTTAAGAGTCAGTCACAGTTGTGCTTTAACAGCCGAGGGAACTCACGATCTGTTTCTTGACTGGGCGGCGGCTGGCTAATGACCAAGTTAACAGCAAGCACATATTGGATTAAGGATGGTAAATAACATACTGGTTGCCATTATCCTCCGCCTGCAGGTATCGAAAAGGTGTTTGTGTAGTGGAGGATGTTAATGACAATCAATGGCCTTGGAGGGTTGTTAGCCAAATGCGTCCTCATCAAATAATGACTAAGCTCATCAATAACATTAGGGGCTATTTTGCCTTTTCCGTCCACCAACCCACGACCACCGGAGATGCAGAAATGCATAGAACATTCGCGATGTAGTCCCCACAGAGCTACTGGCCGCCAAATTAGAAGTGAATGCAAGTAAACACGCAGATCGCATAAGTATATAACACCTGAAGCGAAAGCAGATCAACAACCTGAAAATGCGGGGAACCAGAGAACAATAATTATCTACAGAAATGTGGTAGTAAAAGTAGAGGGACAAGGGCTGAGGCCCATCCGATGAGAAAGCGTACAAGGTGCAATGCTACTATGATATACGACGCGAAGACCGAATCAAGTCTGTAAAGTACTTTCGGAAAATTTTAGGATCTGTGCTCTGCATTTTCGTTACAAACTCCAGAGCAGTTTCTGTTGGCCAGTTTTGCGAAGGGAGGAAGGCGGAGAGGAAGAATGTGTATGCTTCTTGTCCGCGCGTATGGATTATCGCTTGCAACAGGTGGCATATTTCTTGCAGAGCCTGCGATAAGATCAGACATTGATCACCCATAATACATGAGACTCTTACGACGACGACTTGTCCATCTTTCAAGTTGAAGCTTGGTGATGATGGAACCCGGAATGCAAGAGGCACGATACGTTCATAGATGAATCGATCAAAACCTGGCAAGCCCTCCTGATCAGAGACGTCCTCGACAATGGGCTTCCCCCAGCAGATGACACATTTGTTGAAGAAAACAAAGGCAGCTTTCTGGCTCGAAGGATCAGATGCATCTTCAGCTAAACCCAACATGCTCTCAAGCAGCGGTTCAAAGTTAGATGAGTTGCCTGTATGCGGAGTTAGTGTCGGGAACTAGTGGGGACAAAGACAGACCCACGTTCTGATGTGAAGATACCCTGCAGTTTTGCGGCCAATATGTTATTCAGCAAAGCAAGGTAAGCTTTCTTCGTCTCAATATGTGCCCGCTCATCATCAGTTCCAGAGATAGGTTGCGACAGCAGTGATGTAATATGTAAATTCAGCGGACCAATCAACTGGTCGAGGACGTCAAAGAGGTCTTTCTACAGACAACGTCAGTATAAACACCATAAGAGAGGGAAAGGTGGCCTCACATTCAATCTGAAAATCAACAACCCGATAAAGTTCATGAAATCCACCAGTTCTGATGGCTCAAAGTGCGCCAACAAATTCCCCATTAGGGGTGGAATATAGCTCGCAACAGTCGGCCCTGCAGTAGCCAAAATTCTCGCGAACGCAAATCGGGTCTAACAAAATCTGATTAGTTCATCTTTAAACCCCATAAACAAATTTGTACTCACGGCATCCCGCACGATCTTGAACACATTCATCGCCTCTAGACACACCAAAATCGCCTTCGCAACCTCCAAAAATACCTCCAGCGGAGGCATGATGTAGTTCTCAGGAATCACAGTCGGATAATCTGGAAACCCCTTCGCAATATTCCCCAATGCCATGATAATATGATGCACTTTGGCGATCGGGATCATATCATTCATATCTTCCGGGTTCGCACCCCTCTCCCTATACATCTGTAAGTTCGTGGACAAATCGTCCATGAGTGGCTTCACTAGGGAGAGAAGCAGACTAGCTTGTCGTTCGGGAGTTTTGAAGGTGAGTGAAGTGAGGATACCGGTAGTTTCGAAGAGGTAAAGTTGGGAGTCAAAGTTGGCAGAGCGGATGATTTCGCCCAGGATGTCAGTTTCTCCTTCTTCTAGTTCTGGGATTTCGACAGTGATGGGGAGGAGGTCACGCATGCTGTCGATGATGTGAGCGCTGAGGTCTGGTGGGATTTCTTGCCGGTCTTCCTTGATGAACTTGTAGAAAAGATAGTACAGTCGAGAGCGGAAACACTGGTCGTCACTATGCAATCCACTGCACATGCTATCAGTTTGGCTTGGTCCGAGCGTGTGATGGGAAGACGTACCGAGCATCTATCATAGCCTCGAGAGTTGGTAGAATGCACTCTTTCCTAACCTTGAAAAAGTCTGTATATCTCGCGACCGTCTCAAAGTATTGCAGCGCAACATGCTTGTTTGGATAGGAGGCGATACCGGACTGCACTAGAGCGAGTAACATCTCTCCGTGTGATGTTAGGGGGAATTCCGAGTAATCCAGAACAGGCTTGACTTTTGCAGTCTTGTCGATGGGTGGGGCGTGGCAGAAGGCAGCGCGTCCCTTGCCTCCACCTATTAAGATTCGTAAGTATGATAATAGGTCCTAGTGAAGCATATATGCACACTTTTATTGATCTCGCCGAATATGAAGACCAAGTAAACTCCTAGCTCGGCATCATTCCACTTCAAAGGAATACCATTCCGGAATAAAGAGATCGTGTGCATGGCCAACGACTGGACCGCCCCAGTAGCAAGATCTTGGTCAGTTGCCAACACGGAGTCTAAGAATGTCCGGAGGTCCTATGGAAGAGCCGCTCGTTCCAGGGTTGTTAACAGATGTCTGGGAGAGAAAGCATACCTTGCGCATTTTGTCGAACTCGACTACATCATCGTCGTCCGAGTCATCAGGATCTGACCTCTCCTCCCACTTCAACTTGGCCAAGATGACCTGGAGCAGAGATGTCAAAAATGAGCGCCGACTTTCGCTTAGAGGCTCAGTCGTCGATCTTCGGTCACGCTTGTACTAGGCAACGAGTCAGTTACGCTGAGAAGTGATAGGGCAAATATCACTCACACTTGCCAAGACAACTTGCAACAAAGGGAAGATCGTGGAAGCTGTATCGTCGTACTCGTCGGCCATGAATCGCAGCATAACCGGCAAAACTTGTTCCAGATACGAAGTGGCTTCACTACAAACTTCTTCTGTCCCCGGCTCCTTCTCTGGGTGAGCATAAGCAGAGGCAAAGGTAAAACTGTTCCCCCTACCTCGATCAGTTTTGTAAGTTCCAGCCCAAGAACGTTCAACATCCTCCCCAAAGCCTCCCGATACGACTCCTCACCCTCATCCGTGTCATCACCCCTGTCAATTTGTTGTTGTCGCGTCTTGGCTTCTAGAGCCTCCAGTACTTGTCCCAGGGAGAGTACTTTGATGAGCTGAAGTTTATCTCCTGGCTCCTTCAATCCTTTTGACACGATACGCAAGATCGCAAGAGAGGTAGCCAACCGGATAGGTAAGGAGTTGTCTGCAAGCATGCCGAACATCAGATTGACAGTTGTTGGCGTCACAGTCAAGTTAATATCGATCCAGCCTGTTCAATATAATTCAGTCTAAAAAGGTCCGTCACAATTTGCCCCAAATGATTCGACATACCGACGTAAGATCCAAACGTCCTAATCCCCCAATCCACAATCTCTACCGCCGCATCCAACCCTCTCTTCGCGTCTTCACCCTCCATCTTCCTTAACTGAACCATCCTCTCCGCTGCCTCCGAAATGATCAACAACACGGCCTCGTTCACCTTCGCGGCGTCTTGCTCTCTCACAGCATCCCTCACCCTCCCATCTCGTTGATGTCTCGTGATATTCCACGACCTTGCAGCCTTGATCGTCTGGTCCGCGACTTCCCCAGAAATTTCGAGCACAACGTGGAAGAATAGGAGGCATACATGTCGGTTGAAGCTGGTTGTCGGTGCGGTCGTGCCGTCAGGGACGGTTGACCGGATTAGGGTGAAGAGATCGGTGAAGAAGCTGGGCCATTGATTGATATATGTGCACAGGAAGAATAGCGTGAGCGTATGGGAGAATTTGTTTCTCAAGACTGGGATTTATGATTAGAAATATGTGGGTAAGTGGAGTGAATAGGAGACGAGAAGGATGGAGGAACACGTACAGGGTGCGTCACTTTCTGCGGGACCGCCGACGTATTCTGTTTGGACATATGACATTAAGGATTGTTGTATGGTATTGAAGGACTCATCATCCAGAGGGTCGAATCTGTGGAATGGAGGTTGTTAGCTTGGACGAACATATGCAATGTCGTCGGTGGAAATCCGGAGAGGCAAAGGATGATTCGTTCGTCGTTTTTTGTGTGGCAGAAGATGTTCTGGACCTCCAACACGGAAAACATACTTCGAAGAAAAGGTCCCGAACAAAACTATAGTCACTCACCTGTTATCCAAGAACTCGTCCAACACCCGCAGAGCAAAGAACCTCGTTTGCGGGGTGTAGCTTTTCCTTCCCTCCGGATCACGATTCACGAAAATAGGAAGGGCCAAACGCCAAGTCTCGCTAGCATTCTGCTGGATGGTAGAGATAAATTGCAATGCTTGTTGATGCAAAGACGATTGAGACGGGTCTGATGCAATGGCGATCGCCTGAGCAATTTGTTCGATCTCGCTGCTCATGGGCAAGCTATGGAGATTCTGTCTCGGCCAAATAGAGCTCGAACGCTTGACAAGAAGTGCGTAAGAGGAAAATACCAGCAGGATAGAAAATGACTTTGTTATTCACTAAGATCAAAGTCGGATTGTTGGTATTTGGAGAAACCCACGTGGCGACTATATCAGGGAAAAACCACAGATAAGATGAAGCTGATTTCAGGGCCAATTATCCTCTTTCACGAGACCCCGTACAAGACTACAGGATCTGGGATGAGTCTGCAGACATGTCGTTGTAAACCACCGAGAAATCCAGCTCGCGACAACCCGAGGTGTACGGGTCAGGTTGGAGTCGCCAGTTCCTAAGCTAGGTGCTGTTGAACACCTAACAGGTGCGATTCAACAAGGAATCGGTAAGACCTAGAGCAAGAGAGACTCTACGTGAAGCCTGAGCACTCAACACAGGCACTGATTTGCCTTGTGATGACTATTCAGGTCAAGTTGTGTGGCAAGAACTTCTGGACTCGGGTGACATCATGGGGTACGATTTGACATCAATACATCAGCTTTAGTCAGTCAGTCTGTTGAAGTTATTGTGGATTCTGCGGGAACAGCAACTAGAAGCTGTTGACTCGGTGAGCATGCGCAAAAATGTACGTGCCACCCAGGTCTCTGGAGGACACGTAGCGCCTGATTTCTCTGTTTCGGACCCGTGGACTGCGCAATTGATGCCGCGCTGCTGAGAGGGTCAATGCTGATGCAGGGGGTGCGTGTATACCACGACACACGTGCATGGCTTGCGAGAGAATTAGGTTCCGCATTTTTCTGGTCTACAATACGTCTAGTAATACGTATCGTGTGCATTATAGTCGTGTGCGCCTGGAGTACAAGAACAGGACGTGGATTGAGAGGAGGATCGTCTGAGTCCAAAAATAGCAGTCAGGGGCCGGACCGCTGATGGCGTTACTACAAAAGGAGAGACGTTGTCTGCGCCTGTCTCTCATCCCAACTCCTCTCCCCCAATGTCAGAGTTCGACAGTCTTTCAGACTCTGACTGGCTCGACATCGCCAGCCGCGCCTCTGACGATAACGACTCCATCAGCTCACACGACGGCCTCAGCTCCAGACCTCTTTCACGCCGATCATCCATCAGCTTTGGCAGCTCCCATGAAAGCGAGGTCGAAGCTTGGGAGGGGTTAGTCGATGAGAGTGGCGACGAGTCTGCCGTCGAGCCTGGCATGTGTATCGTACGGCGCTCCACCGCTCGTCCCACTGAATCGCTCCCAACAGGCACCATCCCCGACATCAGTCATGACTCTAGCGACGATCAAAGGGTCAAAGAGGCTCTTGACCAAAGCATGGTCGGAACTTTGAGCACATCGCGCACCAGCAACGCCGGAAGTAGCACCCACAACTCTATTCGCGACCTACGCCTTTCCTTCCCGGATCCTCTTACCAGTTCCCGCGATCAATTGAAGCAGTCCTACGCTGAGATTCTCGAGTCAGAGACTGCTTCTAATACCAACGATGCAGATACTACCATATCTCTTACTGACTCCGTACTGTCATCATCGGAGCAGGAGCCGGCACTCATCACAAACTCCCAGGTCCCGTATCACGAGGCCACACAGCAAGATAACACCATTACAAATATGGGCCTAGACATCATGCTGTACGGCTCTTCCTCCCCCATTAAGTGGTCTTTCGTCCAGGACTTTATTCAGAAGGCTGCCAATTTCTCCGGAAACGTTGTCTTAAGCACCCTTGATCCGAATGCTGGCCCCGTCCAGGCAGTAGACCTCCGATGCGGGAAGAACGATTCTATTCTCACCTCCATAACCGTGCATGATTATACAACTGATAATGCAGGCGCAATTGATCCAGTATGTTACCATCAATTGGTGTATCCCTTTACGACCTTCACTGCGTTGATAGTTTGACTTGCAGGATGATATCATTCGTGCCTCTTTGGCTATCGTCTACCTTCCAGCCACCACTTTGCCTGTTTTGTCACTCCACACTGCCTACCTGCCTGTTCTTGTTCCCGGAGGGTCCGGTGATACCGACGATTTCGCGGGATCTGTACTCCGCCATGCAGCAGAAGATGACTGGGAGCTTCTTGGTGTTCCAGCTAACAGAACTATCGTCCTGAGCTCCAACAAGACACCCGTCCTTGATCCGGGTGCTCTCTCCTACATCGAGTCCTGGAGGGTGTTTGAAGTTGTTCGCGATGTTCTTGATAATCCCTTCCGGCAAATCAAGACAGTTTCTGATAACAGCCATCCAATCCATGCTGTGACATTGTGCGTACATTCATGTGCTTCAATATATTTTTACTGATTCGGGTTTATAGCTTCGCACTTGTGTCCATCATCGTGGGCTTCGCATTCAACACTGCGTTCCGCTCTCCCGTTCCCGTTCCCACCGGAACGGTGAAACTCCCCTCTAGCAATACATGGGGAACTTTCTCAGCCAGCCAGATCAATCGTTCTATTGCGGTACCGGTTGCTGGTACTAGCACCGCTCTCGCTACCTCATCTCTAAAGGACTTTTCTCTTAGCGTCTTGACCCCTGGAGTCACCTCTCTCTCCGTCAATCCTCCACAAGTCAATTCACTCTCCCTTACCTCTCGTATCAACTCTCTTTTGATCAGTACCCATCCAACTTCCTTGTCACTCGTTCAATCACCTACTTCGCTTGCGGTCCCAGGGCCTTCCCGTCAACCCGCCATTATTTCTGATGGATCTCAAGCTTCGTCATCCAAAGATGTGTCAATTCGTGGAGTTACACCGACTTCGCTCTCCGAAATCCATCCAGAACCATCTATACTCACGGCAACCCGGACGCAGAAGAAGCGGTCCCGGCCCGAAGTTCTTTCACCCAAAGAAGTTAGCTTACGATTTGTTGATGGACTCTCGGAGGCGATGGACGTTGGTGCCAGGATCTTCAACAAAGCCATAAATCGGGACAACGGAGCCAAAGATATCATCGAGGCAATGGACGAACTCGTAAATGTCATCCAGACTCAAACCCAGAACGTCGTCAGTCAAGGCAAAGGCAAAGCTCGCGCACTCGGAGAAGAAGTGATCGCACGAAACGACAGAGCCCGTGGACACGCGAAGGAATTAAGGAAGAAGGGGGAGGATTTCTTGAGCTCAGCAGAGGAGTTTTGGGCTTCTACCAGTCTTCATTTTTTTGAGAGGACGGAGAATGCGAGGCAGAGGGCGAAGGGGATGAAGGAGGGTTTCCAGACAGGGGCAAGGAAGTCATATGATAAGGTTGTGCATGCGGATTGGGTGTGTCGGTTGGCGGCTATGGAACAATGTGCGAAGGACAAACCGAGCTGGATGGGGAGGGATGCTTGGGCTCCATTTGGTACGCATCAGGTTAATCCTCCGCCCTTGAGGGGCAGGTGACCGGATGCTTCCTAGGCGGTCCGTCCTCCTGTTTGGTTTCGCACATGTCCGGTATTTTCTAATTCTGATGATCGATGAAATAACGATCTTTCGTGAAATATTCTGTACTTTTCTTTGAACGTTGTTACGTTGTACTATGTTGCATTATAAAGATGAATTGGAGTGTATAACCACCCAGCAGGATATTGTGAATAAACCGACATAGTGTTTGTGATGTCAGATATTCAGTAGGATTTAATGACCTTTGGGCGAGGCCACCACTGCCTAACAGTCGGGTGTCCCTGCACTTTTGGGGCGACTGGGTCCCGTGGCGCGTTGCCCTCAAGGCTGTCCAGAAAAACCTGATGAGGGATGATCGTAATTGTATAACCACTAACCTGGCTTGCTTTTGAATGCATTCTACCTCTGGGTAATCTATACGTCGGCTATCTTCCATCTTCCAACACCGCTAACCAGAAGTCTCATCCCACATCCGCACCGCTCTCATTCCAACCGTAACATTGGTCCCGAGAAGCGCGACTTCTCTCCAGAACCGAACGAACCCTGACATCGCTACAGCCCTGACTTTGACGTCGACAAAGTGGTTTTGCGTCTGGGGGGTACCAATAGGGATAATTTTATTTTTCACAAATACAATACGCCAACTAGAAAACTCGCCCAAACCTAGTGATATATATTTTGAGCGCGTCGGTAAACACCCTCTCCCTGGATACTGAATCGATGAAACAACCTGAGATTGTACATCGAACCCCCACCCTTTGAAGGTTATCAAACTGGACATCGTAAGATTCAGAGTAAATCTATCAATGCATCTCGACTATAAGTACAGATCCGCAGCAAAGCTCCAGAAATACACGATGCAGTTACATGGTTCCTGTTTAACTATTTAAAACGCCTAAAAGATATCATACTTCCAAATTATACTTGGTTGTTTTGACTCGTCAGGGGATACACCTAATTCTAGTAATCAGGACGGCCATCCTAGCAAATCCTCGGTAAACACTGACTTTTCCAAAGCCGACGAGCGCTCCGGAGGCGATTCGGTGCAAGCCTGAAGAGCGCGCTTCCAGATTCTAGGGTCAGCTACCTCCCTCAACAAATCACGGCAGCACGAGATCTCTTTCAGCTTCGGGCTCGTCGTCAACTTGACCGTAGCCTGGGGACGAGTCGAAGGTCAAAGGGACGAGGATAATGATTGAGCTAGGACTGGGGCTCGAGGCGGAGCCATGGTCACTGCTACAAGAGCTTCTCCTGTCATCTCTCCCTCCATTATTTCTAGAGCTCTTGTAGTCGTTAACGAAACTCCTACTGTGATCTCTTCCTGTGCTGTTCTGACTTCTGCTGCGGATGCTTCCCTTGCTACCTCCGCTAGTGTTGTTGCTACTTCTGCGACTTTGCCTTGCTATGAGTTGAAATATATTAATTTGGTTAGTAAGAAGCCCGGGAGATGCGACGACCCGCCTAGTGCCCCCTCGCTAGTGTGCTTTGGACACGAAGGACTCACGGATTCTCCATCCTGTTCCTGCACGTGTACCAGGCTTCCTGACCCATCACTTGAGCTACGCGATACTGGGGGACGGGGTCGGGTCCTGGCATCAATACTCCTTTGCTATCGAATTGAAGATAAACTTTGTGGGTCACATAAAAAAACCACTTCAGCGAACCGCGTAGGGTTGTTCTGGTCCTGAATGACGCTATGTTCTTACTGAGCCCCCGCAAACCTACCCTTCGTGTACTCGTGTATATCTTGGGGGAATGTCATGAGTTGGTGTGGCTACGAATCCGGGTGTTCGCGATCTGAAGTTTTGACAATAGCTGGGTTGAACTAGCTGGTATCAAGCCAAATTGGTTTCCTAGAAGGTCATAATGTTGGGAACGAATGTTTAGAACGGATTATTAACCTAAATATAAGATTACGGCGTACCACAGCTGACCAACGTAATAACCCCCATCGAATTTGAGTGGGAACCTGATACAACTCGGGGGGCCACTTCGCGAATTTTGAAATGGTCCGGGATGTCCAGCTTATAAAAGTTGGAGTACTGGAATAACAACGTGCAGGCTATCTGATTCGCGTCTGCCAATTCAAGGTGGGGTGGTGGTAATTGAAGAATTACGAACAAAGGTAGGTAGGGAGTAAAATACAACACCGGAGCAAAGAATCTAAGAATTAGTCCATGGCGAGTGATTAGTGGCAAACAATTAGTCTTCTTTGCCTTTCCTTGGCGCAGGTATGAGCGCGAGAAGGCCGAATATAAGCGTGTACAAAGCGCTCGCTGGAACCATACTTCAGGTCAGAACTTAGGACACCTGACAATAGGCGATACTCACCGCCCATGAATCCTTTGATATATCCCAAATCAGACCATCTGCCCAACGTCACAAAATGGAGCAGCCAGCCGGCGATAATCGTTATAGTCAAAACCTAAGAAAAAGTGAGCACACCGAGGTCATGCCGATGGCCCGAGCGTTAGCGTCTCACAGGAATGATGGTGGATAATGAACCGGATTGCCGCCAAGTACGCCACTGAATAGTGACGACGAGCGTCAGATATTTAGCACTCGTTTATAGAAATATCGTATTTACTTACATCTAGATTTTCGCCTCGTAGGTGTATGAGAGCCAAGACATAAAGAAATAGAGTGACCATCGCTACTCCATTGCCGAAAGCGGCCAATGCGATCTTGCTAGTAAGATGAACGTTCAGCCGGACCCCACCAAGAGTAGCAGCGTTACCAGGAAGGGGGTCGATATTGACATATTTGACATGACATGAGCGCACCGACCCGGGTAGCATATGATGTAACCATTCTCACCTCTTCCAAGAGCCGTCCCCCGTTTGCAATATTGCCAAGAACTTGTCAACAGTGCCCAGGAAATAGGTGATAGCGGCACCAGGCAAGATCAACTTGAGCTGGCGAATGGCATTTTTGGCCCAAGAAGGTTGTAGGGTGCGTCCAGAAGGAGAATGCGACTCGGAGCGTGTCTGAGGCTTTGTACGTGTCGTAGTAGATTGTCCGGACATGACAGAGGCTTATGCGTGTGTGTGGAGTAGATATTGAGGTAGTTGAGGCGAGCTCATGTATATAGCTGAGAGGGAGAGAGCTTGTTCGACAGTTGCCCCAGTGGTTCCCAGTCCCGCCCGATGCCCCATCGTCTGGTTCCCCAGCCGCAAAGAATCACATGCAGCTCTTCCCACGTGTCGGTGCAAAACTGCCTCATAAATTTGAAATACAAATACAAATTATCGCACTAATACATTGTACTACAGCCTACAATTAATCAGTAAGTAATAGTGAGAGTGTGACGGATGGAATCCGAATTACAATTTTGGCTTGACATGAGAGTCTTCAGAGATTTTGACGACCCTACGCATTTATGTCAGCACGATGGCCAAAAATAAAAGGTATTTTTAGCGTACAATTTGCCAGTATTGCCACCAGAAAAAAGCATAGGTAGAGCTTTAGGAGCCTCTTCGATGCCGCCTTCGACTATTTGGAAGCGGCGTTTGATCTTCCCGCTGGCCAAATCCTTGCCCATCTCTGCACGAGCGATTGAGTACTCGCTTAAATAGTCGAAGCTAGGAGAAGGCTGTTAATTGACTAGTCAATGCACAGGGAGCCGCCCGTACACAATGAAGCCTTGAATCTTAGCGCGTTGGGAGATGAGGTTGAGGTATGCCTGGAGACCTTTTGGCTTGGCCGAATCTTGTGGACAACTATGTGAGCAAAAAATTTGACTTTGATATAGAGTCATAGAACACCCACTGTACGCAGATATGGCTCCTGTATACCGTTCAGCGATCGCTTCGGTTAGATAAGGATTAGAGATGACCCACCACAGAGGATAATCCGTGCATTTTGGTTCAACCGCGTCAGCATGAAGTCCAAAATGTCGCCCCCGACGTTGTCAAAGTACACATCCAGATACCCCGCAGTATCCTTGAAGTCTTGCGTGAACGTTGGGCTCTTGTAGTTGAAGGCCTTCTCAACGCCAATCTCCTTCTCCAACCACTCACACTTGTCTGGCGAACCGGCAATGGCATAGACCTTCGCTCCAGCAGCCTTGCCAAGCTGACAAGCAATGGAGCCCACGGAACCAGCAGCACCAGAGACGACAAGCTTATCTCCTGGCTTAAGCTCACCAATCTTTTTGAGGCCAAAATAGGCTGTAAGACCGGAGGAGCCGAGTGTGTTCAAGTAGTCAAGAGGCTGAACACCCGGTTGAAGCCTTCATTTCGATGAGTGAGAGGAATCAAAAAACTGAATCGGTTCACGTACTCGAGTTTTTCGATTGACTTATCCGGGACGACTGCGTACTCGGTCATTCCTACATATTTCCCTTAGCCGAGGGCCCCGCGCTCAGAACGGTGAAAGGCCATACCCCATACACCGGAAACATAATCTCCGACCTGCACCTTGCTTCCTTCACCCGCAGCAATGATGACACCTAAACCTTGTGCCCGCATAGTCTATGACGGATACTATTGGTCAACTCACATCCCCGAGGGGATCCCTAAAATGAAACTCACCTCGCCAATCTGCACAGGCGGCAAGTAGCTTCGCGCGTCCCGAACATACCCCCTCATAGCAGGGTCCAATGAGAGCCATGTACATTGAACAAGGACCTGTTGCTTTCCCGGCTCGCCGAGCGAGGTGAAAGGGAGGACCTCCGTTCGGAATGTGTCTGGTTCAAAGTCGCCCTCAGGCCGCGAGTTGAGAACGATGCGCTTGTATGATTCTGGTGCCATCACAATTGTGCGATCTGTGCGTTGGAGAATACAAGAGGATGGGTGAACAGTCGTAGGCTTTTATACACGATCGATGCTGTTCATGTGAATGCGAAACGAAGCCCTCGGCGGCGTGATGATCAAGCATCAGTGCATGAGAGGCCTGATTACGGGCGGCATCCGGTATCTTCATTGCCGGATCCTCGAATATTCGAACATCTCAGTAAAACCAGTATGGCATGTATTGCCTGCGAGGGAAGAAAAATGTATGCTATAATATAAGATTGTGCTCTACGAAAGCTTTTGAAAAGAAGACGAGGGGGCCAGTCTGCCTCAAGTGCCAGTTATCTTGACTTTTGTTGATCACCTTTATGACGCTTCCACGCCCCCCGAGCGCCGCTTTCCAGGAGCGAGGCTTGGTACATCGCTGATCCTTTGGGTTGCACTGCTGCCAGAGCTGTTGGTCCCCATCTCAACGCTGGCCTCTCTTTGTGTTTCGCTGCTCTTCAGCTGGTTCGTCATCAGCCTGATATGCTCCATTGACTCCACGTTCACAACCCTCCGTGAATCAGTAATGAACACTTCGTAAAGAAAAACGGCGGTTAGCATGGCAGCGAAGTTTGTCAGTGCTGAAATCGCGCCGAAGCGCCCTCCGTTCGCTAAATATAGATAACACCGGTAAGCATTGTTGTTGGAGTGGTGAATAACTACGTACCGCGCGTCCCCCAGACGGTAATGGCCCACAAGCGGCCACCAAGGTCGCGAGAGGTGTTCAAGATGCCGCCGAATCCCCAAATAGTTACACCACTAGAAGCCGATTCCGAGTTCATAGGCGAAGAGGATTAAAAAAAAAGATACGTACTATGCAAAGGCAATTATCCAGACAGACATTCTCGGAGTCACCAGAGCATTGGCAGGGTCCATAGCTGCCCAGTACGCGGTGCACGCAACAAGACTCTGTCGGGATATCAATAAATATCAACCTAGTATTCTTATATAGAATAAATCTCACCGCTACGAATTCGTTTAGCCATGCACCCCAATATGTTTGCCCCGGTGGAAGATAAAACGCAAATATCCCACTCGGGCCCGCAGTGGTATACATCAATTCATTTAAGACACCTTGTTCCCGCATCACTTCTTCAACTTGAATGAAGATATAGCGATTCGAATAATAGACGGCCATGGATGCACAGTATCCACCAACAATTTGAACTAGCCAGTAACTGTTGGATTAGCACCGCACATCAGTTTCTAAGAGTCGCTTATCTGTGAAATGACACTCACAATGGCACTTTCCACTTTGGAAAGCTCCGATATGTGGCCTGCGCAAGTGTGATTCCCGGATTATAGTGCCCAGCCGATGTCGTCCCGCACACAGAGACAGCAATGATAATGCCAAAAGAAACCGCAAAGCCAACTTGGATCGGTCCTGCTATTGAAAGAAGTCTCTAGTCTCTTGGCCTTTCAGGAAGCATCGGGAACTTACACGCGAATGTCGGTTGGTTATTGACGATGGCGTTAATTTGATTGACGGCGGAACCAATGCCTGAGGCAAACCTCGGGTTCAGAACACGTGTGATAGCAAGCCGAACTGCGTACCTAGCCACGAATAGATGAAGCAGCCGACCTTATCATGGGTGTCAGTTGTGATGGTAGCCCAAATCGGATCCAAGCGTACAAATTCTGCCCATAACTCCATTATCAAGGGTGAAATCCTGTATCTATTCCTATAGCGTTCAATGACATTGAGGATGTGGGGCCGTTCGAGGATCTCGACAAAGTGAACGGTTGGCGGGGGGGCAGCCTGCATCGTTGTCTTCAGTGTGGACTTGAAGAGTCGTCGGAAGGTGCAGACAGAAGCAGAAGACGCAATGTCCAGAGACCCCGCCCCTTTAAAGCGACAGACCATTTGCTTTATGATATCGCGTATCATTATGTCACTCCGTTTGACACGGCCGGGGGAGTATAGGCGGTTTTCGGCATGGCTTCTGTATACTTTTGGTAGGATAAGCAATGGTGATTCCTTCTAATGCAGTTTTCATGATCTAATTTGATGTAGTAAGGCGGGTTTCTTGTACCCTTGCTCACCGAATTACCATTGATAATCTTGATGCCCTTTCAACATGTCCCTTGCTCTGATGGTGGGGGTTTGGTGAGCGTGGGGCTCCGTGGAAGAATATAGTTCCATGTGGCGGAATGGGGGTGTCAACCATTACAGGCGCTCGGGAAGAAGTCCTTCTGGTGCGTTGCCACAGTTAGCCGACGTCGAATACGCTGTGCTCTGGGGTGGTGGGAGGAAAATTTGATCTGACAGCGATAATAATGTACTGCTGCTCCATTGTCATTAGAATTATGGGTCACGATTCCTAAGGTTTGTTGGCTGACTGTATGTACTCGCCTATTATTAGTCCGACAACGAGTAACGAGGCAATCTTTGCCATATTGCCCTTGTGAATGGTGATTAAGTCGAATGATGGTAAAGAGCAGATTCTCAACAAGCATTGCGGCTGGACGTAATCAGGCATTAATGACGCTTCGGATGCTCTAAGACTACGACAAATTGAATCGGGTTCCATCGAGTTCAGCTTTGGGGGTCGGAACTCTCGTTTCCAGCCTGTAGCCATTTCCGCCCACAAAGCAAAAATAGCAGACGAATGACCCCGTTGAAATGTGACCTGAATGACCGACTAATAATCGATTGGTGGATTGAAGTGGGTGCTACATGTGGGTTCAAGGAGGTTCAGGGCGGTGATCGATGGGCGGTGAGCGATAAGTATAAGTAGCTCGGTGATGGTCAATGTCTGAGATGATCTAACGGGAACTTCCGAGTTCCGACCACTGAGCAGCCAAGGCTATTTCATCTCTTCTCGGCCTTTTATTGATCTCATATGTCTCCTATTTGAACGGACTGACCAGAACTACAATCAAAATACAGAAATCGAACCGGATGGAGGTCTGGTAGCCCCACCATTCAAGCGTGCAACCTCCATGCAGTTACCATGATCCTCCATGTCACGGGGCCTATCCCATATTTCTGCTTCTTTGGATCGACTTTCAACGCTTCCAGACTCCTCCCCATCGAACGACGTGGGGCCCATACCCTTTGAAAGACGATTAGACCTGAGCCGTATTTGAATTAAAGCTTCTGTCGTGACGATTCTTCCCGAATCGCTAAGGAGCATCTCATAGAGCACGGCTGCGAAGAGCATCGCAGGAACGTTTGTCAGCGCCGAGATCGCGGCGAAAGGACCACCTAATGCTGCTCATCAAGATCGCACATCAGGGGTGAAAGTAATTGGAACACGACGGCACGCATCGCGTACCAGGTAACCCCCACACCGTGACAACCCACAGGCGGCTTCCTATGTCCCTCGCAGAATTTAGTGCTACACCTGCTGCTCCAAAGCCCCAGATTGTGACGCCGCTGCAACATGTTAGAGACAGCGATTGCTGTTAAACTTCCGAAGGGACCTACTACGCAAATGCTGATACAAATGGGGACACCACCGGAGTAATAATGCTATTTGATGGATCGATGGAAGCCCAGTACACAATTCCAACGAATGCGCTCTACGTGGAGACGAAGTTGGTAAATATTTATACACGAGAATGACCACTCACTGAAATCCATTCATTCAGAAATGCCCCACAGAGTGATTGACCTTGTGGCAAATAGAAGGCAAATATGCCTGCGGGGCCTCCAGGAGTAAAGGCCAGCTGATCAAGCGTCCCGCGTTCACGTAATGTTGCCTCTATCTGTACAATAATGAACTTGTACTGATAATAGACGAACAGACAGGCGACATATGCGCCAAGAATCTGGGCAACGAGGTATCTGCCGATGGTTGTCAGTGTGAGCATGCAACACCACTGGTGAATTCAACCTCAAGGCTGTCGGAACGGGGAAACCTCTGAAGACGCAATGTGCGATTGTGAAGCTTGGATTGAAGTGCCCTGCAGAGGTTCCTCCACATACTCCAACAGCAAAGACAATTCCAAATGCGACAGCCATTCCCACCTGGATGCCAGCTGAATAGAAATGCACAATTAGTCCGCGAATATACCTGGTGTATGCCCGCATTCTGCTCACATGCCAATACAAATTCCCCAGTGGTGAGTGCATCCAGTTCGTTGACGATAGAACCAACCCCTTGAGATTGTACACGTCAAGAAATATCACTGCCAGCCGCAAAAATTCGGCTCGCCTAGGTACGTGTACATGAAACATCCTAGCTAAGTAATCGCTTGTTAGCCGTGGTTGTATAGATCAATTCAGTGATACTTACCATCTCCGCGAAAAAGTCCATCACCCAAAACAGCCGATTCTTATCTCGTTGCCGTTCCAGTACATCCAAAATACGAGGCCGTTTCTGGATATCCCGCAAAAATATGGTAGGACTTGTGGATGCCATTCTGCCAGGTCGATGGTACTCTGCGGAAGTCAAGATCCGTAGCGCTTCTGAGCCCGCTTTTTGCACCTGTGCTAGCCCGCCAGGTGACAGGCTTCAACGTAATTACGGTCAGGCTTCTTAGATGTTGCCCTGAGCGAGAATAGGCATTTACGGTTCCTGGAGTCTCAAGTGAGAGGCCTCGCCCTTCGCGTGGAAAAACGTTAAATTAAAACTGGCCCCATCGATTACAATAGCCCTGCCTTCCTTCATGTGCCAGAGCGGGTTCTTCAAGCTTCAAGAACAATCCGATCGATGCACCTGGATACGGAGCCATTGCACCCCAGTATCAGTTTGCAAACCATGCAGTAGTCCATACGGAAGTCTGGGCCAATAGAAAACCAGTGAGAATACTTCACAACAGCACAGCGTTTATTGGTATATGCCTCGGCGGCGAGCCAGTCGAGGTTCTTGAAATCATCCGTTGGTATCGTAGTTGTGCGCCACGAAGAATCTCATTGCAGATCTCTATGGCTTGAACGGCTTAAGCGAACAGTCTCCACAAGCATTTAAACCGACCTCGGAATGTTGAAAAGCTATGGTTTCAATCACGTCACGAAACTGCTGTAAAACCTTGTTGAATTGTTAAATTCCGGAGCACCCTGCTATCTCTATACTTCAGTGGCGAGTGCCAACCTGTGCTACTGTGATATAAATAGTTCACCATCAGCACAGTAGTCAGACGAGAACCCGATACTCAATGTGTGCAAAACTACAAATGGGGGTCTTGACACACGACACTGTCACTTGTGAGCGGCGAACAGCTGCGGAGAAACGTTCCCGCAATCTAAGACAGGAACACAGTATGTAGCGGTGTTGAAATGTCACTGAAATGTGTCGGCAAAGAACGAGATGTGAAACACATTCTTGATTTGGAATACAACCAGTCGATATGATATATGATACCGCGTCCGTGGCCTCCCTGCATGCAGCAGCTTCATTCCAGATAGTGAACTTATGTCATTGATCGATTATTGGCGGGTACCGGGTGCAACCTCATAGGTCTCGATACTGACCTTTCCAGAGTTGCGACTCGTACTCTGACCATTTTCGACGGTATCCATATTATGGGCTCGCTCCTCGGCTTGCACAAGGCGCCTGTTTCCGTGGGCGAGGTGGCCATGTTCCAACGCCTGGGGGGTGACGGGCCTGTCTGAGTCGGCTAGGAATACTTCGTAAAGAATGACAGCAAAGATTGTCGCGGGAATATTTGTGAGGGCCGCAATAGCAGCATAGCGACCCCCGGCAGCTATGATTGACATTAACTTACGGTGAAACTCAAGGGTGAAGCAAACACATACCTTCCGTACCCCATATAGACAAAGCCCAGAGGCGCCCACCGACGTCGCGAGCAGCGTTCATCGCAACCCC
>MU151346.1:0-24354 GCA_015584085.1 Macrolepiota fuliginosa MF-IS2
GATTAAAATAAAATCGTTAGTCCCTGACAGAACTTCCGCTAAGTAGTGTTGGTTGATACAATCCGACCAAAAAGTTGAAAAGACCCTGAGTGATTCGAATGACCTCTGACCATTCGACGATTTTGAGTTCCTCATGGTCTTACCCTTCATTTTCGGAGATTCCGGGAAAATAAGTCCAAAGGAGAGATAAATAACCAATAATCAAAGCCTATAGGTAACGATACCCTAGGAACGACGGTTACAACTGAAGTTTAACGAAGAGTGAGCCGCTACATAATTCCATGAACATCCCGCGGTTCGGGAGATGCCACGTCGGAGCCTGAACACAAGTGATTGGACCACACATGGGTCCAGGGGGGCGTTGCGGAGTGGGCGCTGTACTTATTACCCAGGCGGATGTCAGCTGCTGTCCAGGGATACCGAGAGGCGATCTACACCGATACTTATTGATGCAGCTGCAAAGACTCGTAAAGTAAGTCCCTTCTTCATAGCTCTGGATGTAAGCTTGGTACACTCACATTACGTGTCAACTAATAATATATCCATACATAAACGTATATAAACGTTTATGTATGGATATATTCACTGGGCAGGCAAGTCAATTTGACACGTGTAAAAATAATTGTCATACAGTGAACCCTATACCATATATGGTATATCCTTCCATCTTGGGACATGATACACTGTTTGATTTCAATATTTTATCAATTTAACGCATGTTATATTGACTTGTCGGCCCAGTGTATATACAAGAGTAACTTAGATCTTAACCACTTACTTCTAGCACGCTCTTATATTCTCCTTATATTCTCCTCGGTACGCGTATCCTATATCAGTAATAGACTGTCGAGACCATTCAGCTTTTGGTGTGAACGTGAGTACTCGACCGCCGTCTCGTTATTGGTTATTCACCGGAGGTGTTTATGTTCATATTCAAACTTATAGATCAGTAGGTCTACGCTTGGAGACAGATAGATGGGAAAATACAGGTCTGCATCAGAGTCCGCCCAGTCACACCAAGTCCTCACCCTCATCCGGAGGCCAGTGGGGCGCCAAAGGTAAGTAAATAATAATGAGTGAACTCCGGCCGTGGGAGTGTGGGCCTGAAGGGATTGGGCTAAGTAGTGCACAAATCCCTGGGCGGTGAAGTCGAGGAGGAACGCGGCGGGTCACCCCCCAGGTGCGTCCTCAGTCGATTACCCGGGCTGGAATTCAATAGAAAAACGGGTGGGAGGGCTGGGTTTTAATAAAGCGAGGGTTGAGGCGTGAGTTATATTGGGCTACACTGTCATGTGCTGAGGGTATCTGGGTGAGTGTAGGGAATACTGAAGTGAGGTCAACGGTGTTGAAGACGAAATAAAAAGAAAATGCTTGCGAGCGTGGTTGCGTCCGTCAACCACTAGGGCTTCAAAGTCCTGAAGAGCCCGAGAGACGACCGAGAGGACACTTGGGAAAGGGGAGGAGAGACGATGAGGGCGATCTGCCCAAAGGCTTAGAGATAGTAACATTTTGCGAGTAAATTGATCCTCTTAATTAACTTCCTAACTACTACTATTGAAGCTCGTACTTATACTCGTACAGAGTTCTGGATCTTACAAGATATTTTACACCGGCACATACCCAGGTAAGTCCTACATTTCTATCCTAACCTTTTACTGACTCTTCGGCGAAGTTTTCCAGCCGCTACCTGGTATTCATCTGGCTCGGTGGACCCGAGCAATACAGTCTCGGATGGGCGGGGCGATGTTCTGTCATAAATATTGGTGATAGATGGGATGGGTTTATTGGAGAATGGTGAGTATTTCCTATACTCGTCATGTTGGCGTTTAACGGAATTCGGGCGCTCTTGGTATTAGTCTGAGACGCTGTTCGGCGCTAGTTTCACGTGCAGCCGATTTGCCGTCTCTACAATACGTGGGTTCAAGGACCCTCCGCCCGACACCCTGAGTTTGTGCACAAGCCTCCAAGTTCGGTTCCAAGTGATATCATCCAATGTTGGGCTCGGGAAAGGGTGACTGATGCGATCATCCAGACAGCGGATTGTCCACGTTACTCAAAACTTTGATTCATCATCAGATCTACTACTAGTAATAGTACTTTGGGTTATTCATAGTCATTCTAATCACGTTTTAGAGATCCAATTGGTCGAGCTTGTATCGCACGGATAGAACATGGAATCCAACATAACCAACACAGAACGCCCTATAGGCGTTCCAGGCGTCAGGAGACGACCTGAGAAGGCCAGATCCACGTTCATAGCATCGAGCCGCTTTATTGGCGAGCCTTCTGAGTGCTTCAACCTTTGTGATGCCATTGGCGCTTGCACTCATCGAGACAAAATTGAGAGTCTCGCCGGCAAGCTCTTCTTTGAAGAAAGAAAGCAAATCGCTGGCATTAATCAATATTAGGCCAAGCACTCATCGAAAGAACACCACAACACTCACTTGACATGGTTGATGTAATGCATGAAATCGGGCATCACTTGAATCCAGGACTTGAGGTCTAGTTCAGGAGGAAAGACCATAATCGCATATGCGCGAGAAATTCCTCCCATACGCCGAGTGAACTGGGGGAATCCAGGGGCCATCAAAGGTTGAAACTGATGTAAAGTGAGTGCCTTAGGAACTTGCATTTGCATTAGGGCAGTGACTGACCTCCATGCCTTCAATAATGTTGTCAATGATCGTTGAAGTGAGAAAGTCCATCTCCGCAGTAAGGATGAGATTGGACCCCACAATCCCCCAGTGCTGAGGGAGTTCGTGAATCATGGTCACAATTTGGTCGAGGACCTGATAACGTTGGGGTTGTTTGTGAGTGAACCTTTCGAAAAACTCGTTCAATCCATCGGAATAGGATTCATAAACGTCGTCGACGTATGTGAGGAGCCCAGTCCATATTGCGATGAAGACACGAGTGGATTGATTTTCCAAGTGTTCATAGGCAGCAGACCCGATGGCGATCCCGACGTCGATTGGCTTCTTGAGAAGCTCCATGTCGAGACCCCGCCGCTCGGCGTCGGCGTAGCAAGCAGCTTGAAAAGGCTGATCCAAGCAGACTTGGCGGGGATAGGAGATGTCACATTGTTGCAGGAAGTTTGCCAAAATGTCCTTGATCTGCGACATCATTACGGGGGACATTGTGGACGTTTCGTCCTGTGCGCGACAACAATCAGCGGTTTATTGTGATAAAAGGGAGATAGTTTACTTTGGTTGGAGACATCTTGGTGTGGTTTGAGTACTCTGGATAGTGTTTCATTTTCCGAATGCCTTGGTTATTATGCACAGGGCCCTTTTTATTGCCTTCGGCAGCCATCAGGCTCGCGGCTCGCTGTGGACAAGATGTCAAAGTGAGATTTCTGGGGACCGTCTTTCTGTCCGTCAGAATCGTACGACCACACACCGCCAGCCCTGCTGGTTGAGCTGTCAAGTTATTATTATCAACAAAGATTTCTGGACCGCCCAAAATAGTTGGTGATCCCCCGGGCCGCGTCTGTGGATCCATGATGTTGTTAGGTCAGTTGTAGGTGGATGGGCCTCCCCTTTCCTTCTCAAATAAATGAAGAGAACTTTGGTGTAAAGCACTATCCGAAGGGGCGTTGAATTAATAAAGTTCGTATGCCCCCAAGGTAGCTATTTGAGGTAGTCTTTCACCACACACATGGGTTCTCCTTTCCCCACCGGCCCGACGTAAAATTCCACCCCGCCATGGCCCCGCTTCCAAGGGTGGAAGTATGCTTGAAGTATCACCAAAATTTTATGCAGAGTGCATGATCGGTTCTCAAAATAGAAGCTGGTGCGAATGATCGGTTTCCTAAGCCATAAACGCTGAAGTACCTACCAATCCTTAGTTACAAGGGGACTTTCCAGAATGGATTTCCAGTGGCGTAGAACTCGCTCACGCTCCCGGCGGAAATATGGTCAGCTTTCACCAGGCTTCTAGTCACTATTTGCGAAGCCATAGATCTCAGAGACATAACCATTGGATATAAACCCTGTCACCCTGCTAAATGTTCAGCCATCTGCTTACAGATGCGGAGAATGAGGCATTCACGGAGCTCATTTTGCGTCAATCCCATCCCACAGGTCTTCACCCCGCCATTCCTCGCACTCTCGACTTAATATCTCTGCTGCTTTATCTCGCCTTACTACTGTTTGTGCACATTGGAGAAATTCTATCATTCTGCTCTGAGATTGCCCATCAATCTGTAATGTGCGTTTTTGATGCTGTTAAGTGGTGTCTCAATTTAAATCATCCTTGCACCCAGACTCCCTTCAACAAAGAGATTGCGAGGCAAAAGCTGGCACAGAACCGGCATTTATTCAGTCGCATATGGAACCTTAATATGCAGCTCGACATGGAATTTTTGCGCTTATGAGAGATGAATCAAAATTTGGAGGTTCTACATGTTGAGCTGGTGATTCTCAAGGTGCTATGAGGCTACCATATAGCTCAGTATATACAACATTCTGCCTACATTCCGCACGGTCCAAAAGGTTATGTTTTTCGAGAATGGACTGCTCGGTATCGTTCATGTGGAGGCTGTTCAACATAGGAGCTCGCGGATACGATCGGACAGGAGCGTGTCCGTTGAAGGAAAATTTGCGTCTCCCAAGTCCTTCAACGTTCGTGTTGTTGAACCCGGGTCCGCTCAGATATATTCTGTCTGTGTGTATTGATGCCAATACACAAACGTTCGTGTTGTTGAACTCGGACTGAACTAAGAGTTGCAGTCTTCCTGTTGGAACACTTTCCGCCACACTCGCTTCACAATCATCATATTCGATAATCTTTCTACGCCGAGAATGGTCACAAGGCGGTCGTCCAGCCCAATCCCGCTCCCTGAACAGATTTCAATTTAGCGCTTGAAGGATTATGTTCCGATTCTTCACGTCTGGAATAGAGGTATTCGCGATCACATCACTTGTGAACACCGTCATGTTCTTGACTTTTGGATGTTTTCTCGTGGATGAATGCAGTTCCTTCATGCTCGTATATAAAATGATTTCACTCCAATGCAGTATGTCGTACAGATGATCCACCATAAAACACATGCCATTTCGTACTAGTAGTGCCTCTATGTAGCGGTTCACGTTTTCTTGCAATCTCGTTCGCGGCTTGTTGCTAATATGTCACATGAACCAGAGTCCTCATTGGCGGGGTAACAGTAGCTTTAAGGGACACGTCGTGCTGCAATGCACGAATGGGGTAAAATCTCAAATAACAGCACCTATAGCAAAGTTATCGGTCGATCTGTCCGCGCATTTGAGTTGGACAATATGACAAGAATATGACAAGTGGGATAGGGGGTGTAGTTCGGTCGAAGGAAGCCCGTCACAGTTTTGATTTCATTCTTTGGCCACGACGAATAAAATACTTGTTTGTTCACATGAAGATGAATATGCACTTGAAGGTGACACATTCAAATCCGTGAGGTGCCCATCTTCGGCACCGAACTACTTTGTGATTGGTGGTCCCTAAAAGTACCATGCAAGCTAACAGCGGGACATAGCTGGCCAGCCATCTAGAGGAGGAAGTAGTCCTATGATGGAATATCGGTGAGCGGTCATCCGGACGGGGCTATAAGGTACGGTATAGGATTCCCGGTAAATTAGAACAGAACAAGAGCGTTTTCGGGCTAAAGGGAACAGTCTATCCTCCGGTATATTTGTGGTCGTATGACGTGCGGTTGTGGCGTTTTGATATACCCCGGAATGGTACGAAGCTGGTTTTGCCGCCGTGAGGCAAAGACGATTGAGGAATGTGTATTTCCTGTCAAGTGCCAAAATAAATGAGCATGGAGCTCTAGAAACAGTTCGGTGTCTGGAGTTGTGGAATGGTAGAGTCTCAGACTCGGGTAGTGTGGCCATGATGGGAGGACAACTACAAGATCATGTTCCTCGACGCAACAACCGATAGCGACAGTATCCGAAATATTCAATTCGGACTGGGGTTCTTTGTTAGAGCCCCGTATCGGGTACGATCATAGCCTATAGCCGTCGCCGAAAATATAATGATTTTGTGGGGTTATGTATATTTGGGGTTTGACAGTGGAACTTCTCTGAGCATCTGGAGACACGTAGCAGCCGATGACAACGCGGGCTGTCAATACAGACAACTTGGTACTCTTGGGGTAGCAGTGGTACGCTTTATTTGAAACCCTTAAGCCCACATAAAGATGAAATCCAATTAGTTGCCGGAACACACTACAACGATAATGCCGATAACCAAAGAAAAGAAAAAAAAAACACAAAGCAATAAAGCACAAAAACAACTAATAATGCAAGAGCACTCGTAAGTAAAAACACCAGGTATAAAACGTCCACACGAGCAACACAAGCATACACCACAGGCCAAATGTTTATGACAAGTCGCCTGATTCCCCCTATCGCACAAATTACAACCAATCAACACGACCAGATGGCCCAAAGACGTCCAGCTTCAAGCCATCCCTCTTCAGTACCTTCGCCACCGCCCTCTCGCGATCACCGAAATCGAAGCCGAATGGCCAGCACTTGATAGAAGCTTCTTCGAGTCTACTATGGGTAACCCAGTATACCGTATCCGGGTAAGGGTTTATTATAAAGTCGTTTACGTTGATGTCGGGGGTGCTAGAGGAAGAAGGCTGGTTAGTTAAAAACGAGGATTCGGATGTGGATGATGCGATAGAGGTCATGGATTGGGCATCGGTGTTGTCGAGGGCGTTGGGATCTGATGTTATACCAGATGAAAGTGTGGGTGTGGGTTCTGGTGGGATGAGAACCATAGGGCGGACTCTTCGCGAGCATAATATATCGAGGACATGTCTCGAGCGGTCGGGATGTAAATCCAAAGTAGCATGCAGCGCTTTCAAATTCGGCAAATAGTTCTTCGTTTCTGGGTTGGAGCTGGTATCAGCATCAGCGCCAGAATCGATGCTGTCGGTGTCGGTGACGCGTGTGAGCTGCAGTGCCCGCAATAACCGTAGAGTTTCTTCTGCATCTCTGAACGCAGTAAACTTGAGCGTCTGCAGGCTCGCCGAAAAGATATCGAACACGTCTAGCCATTCTTGGGCAGAATGGAAGACGGTACATTCTAGTGTGGTGAGGTTCTTGATGTGTCGGAGGAAAGATTTCCATAATTCCGGGTCGGTTGTGCGTGGAGCGCTAGCGCCATTGGTATCCGAGTTGTTCAAATTATTCGGGCCTGTGGCTGGGGCTGTGGGTGGGACGGGTATAGGAGCAATGATAGTAGGGTCGAGTGGTCTCGACAATGGATGTGAATTGCCCAACACCAAGTGGCGCAGATTGGGCATGCGGACGTATGTGTATAGCAGGACGTCCCATTCGGCCAAGGCGCCAACCCACTCGAATTTCTCCAAGTGTTCGAGCGTAACGGCGGACTGTGACTTCCAGAGGTGGAGTGCGACATCCATGGACCTCGTGGGTGGACGGGGACTGGTACACCTGTAGTCGACGAGATTTGGACACTGGACGAGGGTCTCGAGGCACCTGCAGACAGGCAATGCGGTGAGGTCGAGGACGGTGATCTGCTCCCAAAAGACCTCGTTCTCATTGGGCAGCAAATACCCCGCAAACGTGGCCCTCGTCAGCCGTGGCGCATTTGCCAGCATCGGGGCATCGTACCGCCAAAGTGGGGCTCCTCTCAGGTTGACCTCGAGGCGTTCGAGATTGGGGAACTGGGCATGGGCGAGTTTTGGGGCTAGCATGGCCCAGCGTTGGCGGAGAGATGATTTGGATGTGCACGTGAGCACACCGATGTTGTGTGAGTTGTCGAGAAAGACAGCGCGGAGAATTTCCTCAGAGGCGGCAGAGGGGGAGGAGGAGAGTCTGTCGAGTTTGATGTGGAGAGATACGGGGAGTGCACGGGCATTGGTAAAGTAGAGGCGGAGGAGGTGAGCATCTGAGAGCTGTGCATTGCGGCGGACAGGGACTGGGTCGATGAGGGTCCAGAGGGCAGGGGTGGTCCACGCAACCGAGCGCCAGTGGGAGCAGACAGAACCGAGCAGCAGTGGAGAGGTGCGAGCCGGCTTCTTGGAGGGGAAGAAGTCTGTGGTTGAGCTGGGAGTGTGGAGGGCGGCATGGTGGAAGATGGCAGCGAGGGTTTCCGGCGGAAGGATGCGGGTGATCGGTCTGATCTGGTTCAGACGTCGGAGGAGCGTCGCTCGGTGTCCGTTCAGCTGCTCAATTTCACGGTCGAGCCGGCTCACCGTCGCTGTCAGAAACTGGATTTCGTCCATGGCTGCAACATCAACACCGCCGCGAATTCAGGTCCTCTAATTGATATTTCCCACGCTTGCCTCCTCTCTCCTCTGATGAATGCCGTTCGGCTGATCGCTTCCAGACGCCACTTCTACTCGAAAATGGGAAAGAAAAAGTCAAATACTCCCTCGGAAACCTTTCTCGTCCTTCCTACACCACCGACTACTGCTCCAATCATCGACACGCACACCCATCTGGTTTCCACTTTCGAGTCTTACCGCCAGCGATACAAGGACAACAAGCACGAGACCATCTTCGACCTCTTGCGCGGAATCTATGCAGGCAGAAACGTAGAATCTATCGTCGACGTCTGGTGCGAGGCTCCGGTCCGAAAACTATGGAAAGAATTTGCAGATTCGGCACTCAAGCCCGAGGATCGCCATGGCAAGTGGGGAGGCATTGACTACTGGTTTGTCATGGGTACGTTGGCCTGTCATAATCAAGAAGTCCATATCTGATTTATTCCTAGGTGTACATCCGTGAGTCATGCACTCCCCAGAAACCAACCTTTCCTCACAATCCATAGTCATGAAGCCCGGCACTATACCGATGAAATCGAAAATGAAATGTACGTCTGATCACACCATCGTCTCATGCCAAACCTCCTAATCCCAATATTCACCAGCATAGAAGCCATGTCCCACCCACGCTGTGTTGGTTGGGGTGAAATGGGCCTCGACTACCACTATGACAACTCTCCGCGGGACATCCAACGCTCAGTCTTCCGTCGTCAAGTCAAACATGCCGTCCGCCTCGGCAAACCACTCACGATACATACCCGCGAGGCCGACGAAGATACCGAGGTAATCTTGAAGGAGGAAGCTCCTCGCGACCACAAGGTACGTTCCTGCCTTGTACACACGAACCAATCATGACTTTCGTCCTTTCATAGATTCATATACACTGCTTCACAGACACGCCAGCATTCGCACAACGCCTCCTCGAACACTTTCCAAATCTCTATATTGGAATAACAGGTCCGTTCCCTACCCTCGTTCCCTCCCCTCCACGCCGGCTCACCCAAAACTACAGGCGTAATAACATACACGACCAACCCCAACACCTCTGCCGTAATATCCCACCTCTCAAAAACCTACCCATCCAAGCCTCTCCGCATCCTCCTCGAAACAGACGCGCCATACATGGTTCCTGCAAACTTGTACAACTCGATACCAGAGTTAAAGGGGAAGAAGCTGCCGCTGTGTCATACGGCAATGATCCCCTGGACAGCCGAGTTTGTCGCCCAGACCGTTCGCGAAGCTGGAGGAACTCTCGAAGATGGAAATGCCAGGGGTAATACGGAAGACGACCATGCTAGTGGTTGGGATGCGGAGAGGGTTATGAGGGATGCGAGGGAGGGTGCCCGGGTTGTTTATGGTATTTGAGCTACTGTAAAGTTGCGATGAGTTGCGATGTGATAGAATGTGTGACTATATGCGTGACTGTATGCGTGACTGTATGCCACCCTTGTGATTGAATGTTGAACCTAAGGATGAAAGATGTCCAAGTTAATTATAGATGACCAGAGATGGCATAAATCCAATTTCCTATTTATTTTTCCCTCCAACCTCCGTCCCCACTGCTCTACACCATGCCATCCGAGTTCTTTTCTACTGCTAGAAAACACATCCAATGTACCCCCTCGACGCTCCAGTATATTCGGCGCATCGACATCCGCAACTTACCAAGGAGTAGGGGTGGGGCAAAAGGAGTCGAAATTCTATCACGCGGCGTCTGGCCTCCACACTCTCTGGCCAGACGTTCTGGTCGACTTCCGCATCTGCGGACAACATTACCCAGGGACCACCCAGCTGCGCCCCGATTACACTATTTTAGGACCGGAGGGGCTGACGGTGTGCGGCGGCCAATAGCAATCTTCGAGATCAAACGGGTCACGTATATTTCGCAGAACGGGAAACGCCACAAAGCGCTCAAGCGGGTAATAAATCGCCTGGAGCTCCTTAAGGGTTTGTCGTGATACCCCACCCCCAACATTGCTCTTCTGAGGCTAGTTTTTTTGCAGAAGACTCCGCCCTACCCTTCCAGGTCGTTATCAGTATGTTTGGACCCAGGTTTGCAGTCTTCTGTACCGCGCCTGAGTTGGACGGCGTGCAATTTCAAAAAGAGGATGAAACCTATAGACCCTTAATTGGCACCAACAAGAAGCCGGACTCAGCTATGTGGAACGGAGACATCACCACATCGGAGGGGCGGGAGCGGCTGGTACGGCTTGCGAGACGGACTAGGGCTGCCGTGTAATGGGGAGAACCGACGACGTGATATGTGTTGGAGTAACAAACACGCTCCGAGTCCGAATTCCCCTATCCTTACCCTTCCTATTATACTTTCCATGACGTCGCTCAGCCACACATCTTCGCCCGCCTTTACGCCCACAAAACGCAGTATACCTTCGTTACTATGACATTTTCTCAGTGACCCTTGAACACGTAGCATATATAAACCATAGCACCATGTATGGCTTTCCTCGGTACTCGCATAGCGAACGAGTGACTGAGGTAGGCTTAATACCTTTTCTATATTCCTTAATATTTATGCTTACCTGTCGTAGTTATTATCGTTCTCTTACAATATGCAACTTTTTCATCTGAGACACCGTTACGCCCCTTTCGCTCCGAGGCGTGTATTCCACTTTGTCTTGTCTTTTATATTGGCATGTAATATTTAATTCCCCTTTAAATGAATACAAACATTCTAACGCCTTTTTTGACTCTGGGTTAACTCACATCTGGGATGGAAATTGCACCAACGGATAAGAACACAGCCAGATTCGTACATTGGACAAGCAAGTACTTAACACGATCAGCTAGATTGCGTCTCGTGCATTCAATCCTTCACCACCTTAAGCCATTATCCTTGGGTGCATATACTCAGGGATTTTTTCGCTCTCACCCACCCACATCCTTTCCAGTGTTTGGGCCCTCCCTCCCGGATGCACGGCGTCCGTTAGGTTTCGCCACGGCTTCCCTCTGCCCAAACGCTCAGGTCCCGGCTGCGCTAGCGTCGGTCCCCTCCGCAACCCAAGAAATCATATCTTACCATATTAATTTCTGATTAAAATATTATTCATATTCCTAACACTAAATTATCACAAACATAATCACTTCCGATCCAGAATCTTAGCGAAAAAATTATTATCCATATTTTTGTACAAACGGGTCATATATTTGTGATTATCAATGTAACCTGAACTGGTTAGTCAATAAATATCATTTACCACTCTGTGGAGCTTAGACTTTGCCTCGTCCGAAAGGAGTTCCAAAGACCACCTGTCTCCTGCAAGAGTATCACCTTCGGTCGTGATTCGCGGAGGAGATATATCTACATTGGGATCATGAACGCTCAGTGAATAGAGTCTGATTTTATCT
This sequence comes from Macrolepiota fuliginosa MF-IS2, assembly GCA_015584085.1. NCBI lineage: Eukaryota > Fungi > Basidiomycota > Agaricomycetes > Agaricales > Agaricaceae > Macrolepiota > Macrolepiota fuliginosa. The sequence goes on from MU151346.1 coordinate 11,645, forward strand.
CCCATCGCGCAAATGCCATGGAGTTGACGATTGGGACACTTTTCTGTGAATTTATCAACATTTGCATAGGTGAATAGGAAGTAAATTACTCACTTGCAGCGGCCCACATGTACTTCCTCATAGATCGGTCGGCCTCCACCTGTTGCCTGAGTGATACCAACGCCTCAGGTTGCCTGACCTGGAGCAAGAGCACCGGTAGATGTGCGTTCGGGGGTCGATCTAATGTCACTATCTCCCCGATCCATCCCCACTCCTTGAAATCCCGGCTGCGACGCCGACGTTGTGTGATTGTTTCAGGCCTACGAATAGTGAACCTTGAACATGGAAGTAGGTGGTATATTAGGTTCGTATAAGCTGCGAACCACCAGGCGGGGGCATTTACGGAGGATTTGGCCCGCAGCGCACGTCTAAAACCAACAACAACACTGTCCGGCCAAATCATTGTTAAAGGAGAGGAGGGCATTCAGGTAAGGTGCTTATAAACCTTCCAATGTCTTAAGTGTCGGAGATGGGGTTCTGGGTTGATCGAGGTCCCTCAGATATCTCACTTCTTCACTATTCCTATTTTCCGTGGAGTAATCTTAGTCACGAGCAGCGGTATATATTCAGCTGGGAATCGGAGGACGCAATGGTTATCACGCAATGAAATGGCCATCAAACGCTATTCTATACATCACCCGACCTTTCCTGCATCGTCCGACTCGCGAGTACCCCTCTTCAGCTGCGTGGCATGATGCATATGCTCTGTTACTGAACGCGGTGTTCTTCAAGAAATCCCCGAAACCCGAGAGAATTGACGCCAGATGTACGCGCGTCTATAATGCTAAGCATAAACGTCTTGGAGAACAATTCTCTGTGAAGGAATGGGCATGGGTTACTGAAGTGACTGTGGGGGCTTTCCCAGAGGGGTTCAGACGGCAACCACGTATACCCATTCTCGTTCTTCAGGTTAGGCCACCTGAGGCATTGGAGTGTCCTGAAGAAAGAGCGAAGGCCGATCAGGTTATGCGAGAGGCTATGTGGCGTTCCGCAAGTGAGTACTCTCCCAATATAGACAACTAAAGGCTTATAGGCTAACGACACTGTCAGAGAAGTGCCCGGATTATGAGCTGAATGGTATCTGTGCCTTTGGTACTCGGGTGGCGTTCTATTCCCTAGACCCGCGAGTTCCAAACGCGGACGTGATCCCTGCCCGTACAGCGGATGAGCCAGTACCACCGAGCAACAGGTGGGGGTTTGATCTGTTATCCGACAGCGGAAGGACCAGGTTTAATGACGTGACGTATAAGATTGCCTCAGAGCCACCTGCCCATGGGCAAGGGGTGTCCCACCGGACACCCTTGGGTGCCGCGGGAAAATCAATTATCATGGGCGCTTGTCTGGCGCTTGTCTTATCGCTATCTAAATTATACTGGGTATCAGACTCGCAGTCTTGAATACGGTTCAAATTCTCTTTCGATATGAATGCAAGTTGGTATCTTTGAATTAGTGTTTTTGCGCGTCACTGGAGTTTTCAGATAGCTACCTTTGATGTTCGGCTGAAGAACGTTGTTGTACTCATATTAAGCCTCATTTGAAACGCAGGCCCCTCCGCCTAGTTTCACCTGGGGAGTACTTGACTTGCACAGGTGTAAGCTACTCATTTTATGGAGAGGGCCGGTTGTGATTAGTACTTGACAATGCAGACAAGATTTGAGTCTAGGCAACTTGAATGTCACGCCGACAAGTAAGTTTTATACTTCGTCTTTTTCGATAACTCACGCTAAGCCGAGGCCTGCCCTGGCCAGCCTCCACAGGTCCTCATCCTTCACCCCTAGCTTCGATAGACAAACACAGGTGCTAGCATACCAACCATACAATCAAATACATTTCGCCCATATCTGGTCTCCCTCACCACCGTTATCATCCATCCCAAGGATATATCGTCGCCTATCTTCACCCGGGACAAACATAATGAGCGGGGGGTAAAGCGGAGGATGCGCGGGTAATAAGAAGCTCGGAAGCCCACAATACACTGGCTCGGCTGCTATGCGGTTCTCGGCCCTTGCATGGATTCTGCGTGGATTGTTGCCTTTGTGGGTGGGGGGTGGGTGGGGTTCCCATGGTCTGCCGAGTGGGGCGCAGTCATCCTTGTCCTACTTGCGTTGTTATCCTTTCTTGTCCAGTTGGTTCTTGGCGACGGGTCCTGCATTTGTCGTTGGTCCCTTATTCAAACATTCATCTCGTGGTTGTATCATATCGAGGATTCTTTGAATCATGGGTCTGTGGTGTTTGTCTTGTGCTCACCCTCCAGGAGCCTCGTGATGATTAAACAGCTCATGCAAGCAAACGGCACAACAAGATCAATCTCGGGTTCGGTGTGATGTGGTATGTTAAAATTAGATCTGCCAAGGGACCCTTCTATCTGACTTCTCACCACTTCAACAATAGTGCTAGTATTCATTGCCTTTCTGGCTTAATTAAGACTCGGACCTAATTCACGCCACATCAAATATCTGGGATGAGCGTCTCAGAATCCATATGACATTCCAATCCATTGCTATCAAAACAACACCTATCAAAAGAATGAACACAGCAGAGCAACAGCATCGGCTAGCAATACATGATAACAATGCGGTGCGATGCAATCCAATCCAGTCATGAATTCTATCCATTCTAATCCGATATAATAATATGCGGCTAACAAGAGCGTAGTGTCGCTCAGGAGGCGAGGGCAGTGGCGATCCTAGCATCACGGTCCGCAGCAGTCGTGCAGGTGATTGACTGTTGCGATAGTTAGCAAACCTTAGAAGTATTCATGAAACGAAAAACGTACAGTTCCTGCGGAGTTAACCAAAGGAAGCGCAGCACACACAGTTCCACCAGCGCAGCTCGTAGAGACGAACTTTCCATTGACGCACTGTGCGAAAGCGTTGTTGACACACGCGTTCTCGCCGCTAGTACAAGAAGAGCTGGCAGTGAGGGAGGCGAACTTTTGGTTGAGCGCTTGCGCATCGAGACCGTTTTCTGTCGTGTGGTCAGTTTTAATCGGTCTCACATTGTAGGCGGAGACGTACGATGAGTGAAGGATTTGGTTGCTCCAGCGGCCAGAGCTGCTGTGGAAGCGGGGGCCTGGGCTGCTGCGGACGTGGCTGCTGCAGGCACAGACGCAGGCGCACCGTCACCCGCAGCAGCGCCACTACCACCATTGTTCGCGCCAACGCCAGTGGAAGGAGAGGCGGAACCAGCACCGGTGGAAGAGGCGGAACCAGCACCAGAACCAGCACTACCGGACGACGTAGCACCTCCAACACCGGGATTCTGTACCAGCGTGTTTAGTTGAACACCGTCTGGAACAGGACCACTCGGGTTTGCGGGGCACGACCCTGGGGGGTTTACAGCTGTCAATCCGAGTGGTACGTTACCACTTCCATCGCCGCTAAATTGGGGGAACTTGGATCCGGAGAATTGACAGTGGAAGAGCCCATTAAGCTCAGCATTCTTGGGTGCTTGTTGGCAGTAGGGCACTTGGAGACTGTCGGGCTAGATAGAATAGCAACGTTACTTCAGTCTGTTCGTATCTGCGGATGGTGTGGAGGGACGTACAGCATTGCGGGGCTGCTGGACGAAAATCTGCGCGAGCCTGATCATCTCGGGGTCACTTTTGAGTTGTTTAGCAAGATCGATCATCTGGTCGCCAGAGTTCTGTTGGTCGCAAGGGCCCGCAGCAGCAAGGAGAGTGGCGGCAGCCGAGACAGCGATGGGGTTGCACTGGGCTCCTCCACCAGCATTTGTCTATCGATAGCTATAAGACTACGCTGGAAGCTGTTCGCATGTCAACAAACTCACGCAGGCAGTTTCCCAAGGCGTCACGGAGTCGATGGTGGTTTGGTTGATGCGCTTCTGGAGAACGGGCGCAGCCGAGGCGCACAAAGAAAGAGCAGACAAGACGAAGAAGGCGGTAAGTTTGAACATGATGATGTTAAATCGGACAAGGATGGAATAGCAAAGCACGAGTGTGTCGATCGGGTAGTGGAACCAAGCCAATTACTGAGCGAGAGGATAAGGATTGTGGAGCACCCGGCTCAAAGGAAGGAATTTGAAAGGTGTTGTGGAAAGGAAGAGAAATGGAAAGAAGTGAAAGAAACGGGACCTGGAAGGAAGTGAGAAACAGTGCTCAATATATAGGGCAATACAACTCCACCCACCCATTTGTTTAGCTTGGCTCCTTATCCGAAGTGGGAATTTGGAACTCTTCCATATGATACCAAGACACCAACAGCGGATGGCAACGACACCAACAACAAAATAGTTCAACAAACTAGTCCACGCCGTCATGGCTTTTTTTACCCCTCGATCAAAGGTGCTTGCGACTGCCGGTCATTAGGCCTCGGTTTTCAGAAGCGAACAATGGCCATTGGGACCGCCCGAGCAACGCAAGATCAAAGGCCGAGAAATCGAGTCTTCATGACTAGTTGAGGACTTGTCAACTTCGGCCATAGAAACGTAGTACAAGGAGCACAAAGAGTAGATGGACTCGCGGAAGGCTGTGGTTGTCAGAGCGACAAATAACGAATCAGAGATCCAGCAAATATAACTTACGTAACGTGGTCCATCAATAAACTCAGGAAAGGCACTGAGAGGCATCATCTCATCGTGTTCATCGCTTTTCTATCGATGATAAATTTTCTTGCCAGATCACCAAGACCAAGATAAATGATGAAGAGAATTCAGGATCCTGGCTTTCGGAGCGCCGACATGGCCGAGGGTAGTTTTTGCGCCATGCTATCAATGGAGCAGATATGAGCTGACTTCGGAACACGGTATTCTTCTTCCCGGGTCGTGTTTTGATTCCATTTTTTCCTCTGACAACAAGAATCTCTCCACTTGTTTATCCCGAGATGTTCTCCTAGTAGACGCCTACGACTGTTGTTCCCTCGCAGTGCGGTTTCCGACGGCTTGAAATCGCCGTATCAGCCGATTATAATTTCTTGATCATCTGAACTGCTAGAATATCATGGATAGACATGAAACGTGATTATCATAGTACAAGTGAGAATGCGAAATATCGTAGGTTACACCTTATTATGTACAGACTCAGAGCGTTCAGAGTGCTTTTCGAGATCTTCGCTTTGTTCGAATGCTGTGTGGCTTGGCTTAACTGATGTCCTGGAAAGAAATAAGATGGCTGGCTCACCTCTCTCTCGTTTGTCAATGTACGCTTGTCGTTCTTCTGCTGAAACAGCTCCGAAGATGACGTCCATCTCTTCCAAACTACGGCCCTTAGTTTCTGGGATCAAGCTGCAAAAGCAACAATCAGCAAGGTCTCGATGGGCCAATCGCATAACCCACAGAGAAAACGTGGCCATGGCACCAATGTTGACGGTAGCGAACATGATGAATATTTTCCATCCAAGGTTAGTCTTCATCTGAGGTGTCACCTTAGACACGACGAAATCTATCACATGACACGAAATCAATGGTGCATTGATGTCACACAACGCAAATAACGCACTCCATAGCCATTGTGATGCACTGGCAGTAGCGAGACCATAAAGCCTTGTCCGAGTAGGGAAAATATCAGCAACGTATACCCAAGGAAGAGGTCCTGACGCAATTGGTTGTCAATATAAGTCCGGATTTGATCCGGTTACAAAAGAGCTCACCCCATCCCATAGAGTAGAAGCAGACGTAGATGTACAGCATAGCAGCCATAGCCTGTGACGGCGGTGGCGGCGTTGCGGGAGCGGACCCGGTTGGTGGAGGTGGGTGTGTCTTTAGAATCGCACCAATGATGTAAAAGAGGGTTCCCATTCCAACGGCGGAGATGAAGAACGACTTCTTCCTGCCGAGAGTTTCAACACCGAAGAAAATGAAGATTGCTGTTGCAACGAGTTTGACGATGCCTATTTGATTGAGGAGTTAGAACTCCACCCCAACAAGCCCAAAAAAGCATACCATAAATTCCACTAGCGAGCAAAGAGTTCTTGGTCCCCGTGAACCCGATCTATACTCGAATGAATATCGGTTAAACCACATCCACCTGATTAACACGTACCGCCTCGAAAATTTGTGGGGCATAATAGCTGGTCCATGATTATCAGGAATCGCCAATATTCAACTTTATAATAGGACCCACTTTACGGAATTCTGACCACCCCACTGCTGCAGGAGGAAGATGAAGAATGCGATAAAGAAGCGGACGAAGTTGCCCTTTCCGAACAATGCCTCCTTCCATCCGAGCCCCACTCTTGCTTCACGCTCTTCAATAATTGCTGCTTCGATCTCGGCCATCTCGTGGATAACTTCCGGTGAGCTGGCCGATTCCTTCCGGAGATATGCAAGGTTCTCGAGAGCTTCTTCATTTCGTCCCACGGAAGCAAGCCACCTTGGTGATTCCTGTACTTCAGGTTAGTAAGTAGTTTCAACACTAGGGATGAACATGGACCTTGATCGTCAGAATACCCAGGGCCATAATACCAGCTGGAGCGAGTTGGAGAGCGAAAGGAACCCTCCAGATCTGGACGCTGTTGGCCATATGGAGGCCGACACCGACTATAAACTAGATAAGACATGGGCAGTATTGGCAATACGGGTCGGATGCTCACGATTTACGAAGTACGAGATCATGACACCAAGAGCAACCTAGGTAAAAGTGAGTGTCAAGTCCAACCTCCGTTGTATTGGTGATGGTGCGTACCATGATTTGAAAGCACCCTGTAATACGGCCCCGGACATCCTTCGGACAACATTCTGACACGAAAGCAGGCGCAACTGTGGAGATACCCCCAATTCCAATACCAGCAATCACACGGCCGCCATAAATGAGTCCCAGGCCATGCGGGGGTCCTGTTGCGACAGTTTGAAGTATCTTGTAGAGAGTCAATATTCGAAGCATGTGTTAATGCGTGAAAGGGGACATACCGCTCCCACTGAGAAAATTATCGTGAATAGCTCTAGCGTCCATTTCCGACCAATCCTCGCTGCGTAAGTTGAGGTCAACCGATGGCATAGAATGCGAGAACGATGTACCACTCACAAGAAATCGGTGCACTCCCAAGCGCTCCAAAGAAGGCTCCAGCTTGAAGAACAGACACGACGTTCGACGACACTGCATCAATTTTCTTTTGATTCCCAGCAATGCCAAAATGTTGCTTGAAGTAATCGTTGCCCACAACACCACCTCTGTACGCGTCAAATTTTGTCAGGTACCGGCCAAGGATTCCAGACAGCACTCACCCGACACCGCTGCAATTGAAAAATGATCAGCGCTCAACGTCTAATCCAGGCATAGCAGGGCAACGTACGTATCATAACCAAATAGGACAATCCCCCAATACACTATAAACGCGAGCCCTGTTGAAAAGCCGTCAGCTGATTGACAATGTGAAAGCCGCATGGTAGGACATACAATAAACGCGCAAGTTCTTGAACAACGACGAAGAGGCCATAGCTCGCTGCCTGGTGGTGGGAGAAGGGAGGAGCAAACGTTCCCTGGAAAAGGCCTCGACCAGAAAAGACGGGTATGGGCCTAGCAAGCAGCTTAAGTACAGATCTCGGGGTACTATTTACGTGATTTTGGGGGCCTTGCCGTGATGGGACGGCCACTCAATCGGAGGAAGCACTGTTCATGTGGCATTTGCAGAAGCTTGGAAGATGGGGAAAGTATGATTATGCCGAGGTCACAAGCTTCCATTCCTCTGCGGGCCGCCCTTCCCGCTTAGACTATTCGTCCCGATCAGGGTCACTGGAACCAGGCGACCATACTTACAATGTAGCCGTCCGTAACCGTCCAAGCTACGCTTGAGTACGCCGGTCATGCGAATATTGTCCTTGGCTTTCCCTGCTGAAATTCAGTCCTTCGTCATCATAAAATCTAGAGAAAACAACAAACGGAACCTATAAGAAATAAGAGTGGACACTCTATAACTAAAAATACCTGCGTTACGCACCTCATGACAGAGCCGAACGGCCTTCTTTAGCAAATTGACTTACTTATTAACATGCGAAAAGCAAGTTTGATCTTACTGAGGTTAGCAACTGTTAGTACAAATTATTCTCACCCCAATACAGTCAGACGTGCCCGAGGAACTGTCACGATGCAAGATTACGATCAAGCCATGCGCCCGCCCGGGGCGCCAAACTACCCATTCAGTGACCCCTGAGAATGCCGATGATGGGACTTGTACCACTATGTCCCCACCATATCACAGGAACAAGGTAACAGCCGTTTGCTTGTATACAGTGGAAACAGTCTCAACTCGACCTTCCGTCCGGCAGGAATCGAGTTCACCCCGGATGCGCTGTCACAGTGAAGCCGCTCAATTCTGACAACGCGCAAATGGGTTTAATGAATGCGTTTAAGCGCTTTGATGGGTGCTTTCTCCGCATCCGTCGCGTATCTGATATGAAATAACAGGGGTTGAACTTGTTTTAACTCCAGACCCCACAATGAGGGAAATCATCGGGCATTGAATTTCAGGCACTTATAAGGGACCAACTGCAGACAATTCGCAGTAACCCGTTGATGACAATTCGGATATTCAAAATTCCTGAGGCGCCAGTTAACCTTCTCTTATATCACGACCACCACCACACGGAAAGGTCTTTCAATAAGACCTTGAATCAACAATTAATGAGGTCACCTTCTCACACAGTGGGATGGATATTCACGAGGTAAATATTGGGCGAACATGAAGTCAGCGTTGGTGAGTATGAAGCAGCGCCAAGCCTAGGGCCAACGTACGGGGACGATCAAATCAGACCTTGAGAAAATTTGTCAACTCCATGCGTAACATATCCATATTAGAGGATACACGAAACAGACATTATCAGAAGAGAGAGCTGTTGTACCTATGTATACTAGCGAAATCATCTTACGGTCAACAGCGGCCACAAAACCTCAAAACCTTGGGATTATGTCTCAACTATAGACTTTTTCTGGACGTACACCCCTCGGCTTTGAGAGAAGGCATAAATATCCGTTAATCCTCTCAGAATACTTCCCAGATAGCAGAAGCCAATGTGATATTATTAGTTTCCAAGGGACACCGCGTACTATCTTGTGCGCCCCGCGGCGGCCCGCAACGACGGCCCGGTGGTTATTCACTGCCGTCATAAGTATCTCCAACGGTCTCTAACCTAAATACGCCTTGAGCCGATACTCAAACAGGTCCAAACCCCCTCAAGGCATTTCCTGGGCATTTAAGGCACGAAGTCCAAGGTCAAGACTGAGAAATGCAGATCTGGTAGGACCGATGGGCCACGGTGGATAAGAATACTTGCGATGTTGACAACCCCGCAAAAGCACTTGAGACTCGAGTGTGAAGATGACGCTCCGGGTTGACTGGGATGTTGGCGGGAGAGTGCTTAGGTGGCTAAGGAAGAGACTCGGAGGAGAGAGATCTCACAATGTCCCAGGCTGCCTCATGATGTCATATCAATTCTGTGCTCGGTTGTTGCATTGAGGGTCGGTTTGGGACAATCTTCCATGACCCGTGGTTGAAACGTTGAAGAAAGGTAGAAACTGAGGCGTACTTGCATCCCAGTGAGGCGCCTTACCACACACTTCCCGAACACGGGTCCGGTCACCAGTCCGTCAAGATCAGTGGGAGAGGCCTTGGGACCATCCTGGTAAAGGCGCGAGCGCCTCAGGCCGCATTTGACCCCAGGGCCTTCCAAGTGCATGCTCATGTAAATTGGGGTGGGGGTATGGACGGTTATTGGATTTGCTGCTCTATTAGAGATGTTTTAAAACTCTCGTTTAGACGGGAACCTCGCCCTAGAGACTGATGCTCAAATCATCTGGACTAGGACCCGGGGATCACAAAGCTACTTAGCCTCCGTTCATTCAAGTGGATTTTTTCTGTTGGAGGTTCGTCTGTGTCGAATTTAAAATATCTCTACTATTGAACGCCAATGGACAACTCGGAGGACTCGGATACGACACCGAGTCAAATTCGACGCTCGGCCCCAATGCCAAGGTTATCCCGACCCCGTTTCTTTTCAGAGCATCCGTCCCGCGGATACTTCTGGGATATCAGTAGCTGTATATCCAGACTAGAGTTTGGTTTGTATAAGTGAGAGTGTCACGAGAAGTGCAATTCAATCTTTGGTATATCATCCAACCATAACAATCATATCTACCTACCCCCATATTCTGCCTTTCCAATCGGACTGCGCCATGTCCTAAAATTCCTTTCATTACTATGATGATCAAAGTCAAGATCAACCATGATGGGATGATAGTTTGCACCCCTTTTGAGAGACTCAGGTGCTGTTAACTCAAGTCCCGCATTACCACTCTACATCATACTATTTTTGATTGAGTTTCTCCATTTAATGGGCATAACACCTGTCTCAGCCAGTCTGGCAAGCTGATTCACATTTTCCCCCATTAAGGCCATTAGCTCTGGTGCGCCACGCCCGGCGATGATGCTCGTGTATTTGTATATTGTCTCTGAAGGGACTACAGCTGATCCCAAATGCATAGTAGAACTATCCCGTGAAGTCGTCCGTTTTCCGCGTTCGACGTCGTATGATTCGTCTCCGGGAGATATGTTCTCGAAGATTCCGATTGGCGCGCAGAGTTCATGAATACGAGTGTGAAGGAGTGAATTTCACGTCATGGCGTTCGCCGAGATGGCACCAGACTCCCAGAACACCGCGTCGTCTCTATTTCCTTTAGGGGATTATAGTGTGTACGCTCCGCAGCTGCGAGGAAGCGTCCAAGTTACAATACGGATCAAATCATTGGTTAATTCGAATGTAACAGTGTCGATCCTCCCACGTGAAGGCCTCTGACGAAACCTTGGGCTTCCGAATTCCAAAATACTTAGGCTTTACAGCCTCACCTGTAATTGACAAGGGGCTGGTTCAAGCTCTCATATGATTCGATACGCTCGTATCTTATATGAACGTTGGTCCTAATATCTAATCTGGATGCATGCAGTAAGAGACGTCTTGAATTTCGAGTTGGGAACACGATTGGGTCTTGTTTATGAACCAAATAGGGACGCTTCGATATGGGGCTTCTCTCCTTCTAGCGTGCATTCCTTTTTTGTTTTCCTTTGATATAGGGAGTTCTCATATGCAGCTGTTTGAACAACCAAATATCTTATTTAATAAGCGTTAGGTTTAGATTCGCTTTGCGACGGTTCTCCCATTGCTGCACGAAATCTAGTACCACTACCGACCGATACTCCGCAATCAAGGGAGATGGCCACATCTTCCGAGCTTGTAGCGAGCTCTCTCCTCCATACGTGAGTTTTTCTGCTAATTTATGCCCATGATTCACTGAACCACTTCACCTCGCCTGCTCCAGGTCTGGACCCCTCGTGCGTAGACCGCCTCAAAACTTTCTTTTTCAATGACATAATTCAAAAATGCCAGGTTATTGGTTATCTGCTGACATGGGGACTTTATGGAGTATTTTCCGTCCAAGTTTGTGAGTTTGACTACGAGCTCAACTGGAATGATTTTGCTGATACCATGATGCTATGTATTTACCCATCTATGAGATATCTACTTCCTTGCTTTCCCGAACGACAGGGTAATCAACAAAGCACTCGTGACGATTGTATTCTTGCTGGAGACGCTCCAAGCCATCCTTGTTGCACGAGATATGTTCGAGGCATTTGCTCGGGGATTCGGTGACCCCGACGCGATTACTGGCCTTCATTTCAGTGGTCTATCTGCTCCAATCATTGGCGGAACAGGTATGTGCGCGATTCCTGTCAGCCTGGGATGTCGGAGGGTTAAATATCTCCTATTCCGTAGTCGGCTTCATCGTACAGTCCTTCTATGCCTTCCGTATAAGAATCCTATCGAGCTGGCGCGTCATACCCATCCTGATATGCTGTGTCCGTGCAGGTGTTCCTGACTATGTTATATAGAGGAACTGACTATTTGAACAGATGGCCGTTGTTCAGTGTGTTGGGGCCTACATATCCGGTATTAGAGGATTCATTGGCAAAGACGTCCGAAATCTGAACGCCATAATAGATCGTGTCGGTCATGGCGTAAGTACGTGACTTTTGCCTCTCTCTGATCCGGTTACTCATATTTATGTGGCGTCCAGCTCTTCGATGCAACCAGTGCACTCTGCGATATAATCATCGCTATTTCCATGTGCTGTTGTGTAAGCTCCGGATACTGTTGTTTTGAGATCAGTCGACTCTGACAATCGACCATCAGCTTCCTAAGCTCGATTCAGGAATCCAACCATCAACACACGCCGTCATGAGGAGACTTGTTCGGCTCGTGATAGGGACAGGATCTCTGACAGGTAGGATTTGGCGCTACTTTGAGCTTATAGGAAATGAACATATCTACTGGCAGCTACCGTAGCAATCGTGGATCAAGTCTTATACCAGACATTTATGCACAAGGGTTACTTCCTCGCGCCAGCATTCATTATTGCGAAACTATACTCGAACTCCATGATGGTTCTGTTCAACTCACGGCTTGAGTTGGGTGTGCCCCGTGATATTTCGACAGTCTCACAACCTGGCGCTGACATTCACAGCCGCGGAGGAGTTTCCTATCCAACATATCTGTACCACAAGGAGACGGAAATTTTCACCGACGTTGCCCTCAACTCCTTCCAGAAAAACGGCGAATGGACAAAGGAAAGTTAATGTCCATGACAAACCCATTCCTAGTCCACCCAAACTACATATTGTAACAACCATTTATATATCCATGTATAAACCCGAGCTATCAACGAACAC